>AWOL01S0107093.1:0-17166 GCA_000715115.1 Nicotiana otophora | reverse complement strand
CCCAAATTCTTCTCCTAATCCAACCAAGCATGGGATTTGATTGATATTACCTACCATACTCGACCCCTCTTTGGTACTGGCTATTCTCCTACAGTGCTTGCCTAAACATGGCAAGCAGATCTCTCCAAAATCGAACCAAAATTGGTTCAAATTTTTGATTTTGAGTATTATTTTGTCTATATTCGTCCTATGCTACTGTGAGTCCGATTTTTGTTTATATTCTGTCGATATTTACTTTCCCTAAAAAACTAGGGTTTACAAATTTCTTAAATTGATATTCAGACCTATTTGTATATTTATTTTCCTNCTTCTCCTAATCCCACCAAGCATGGGATTTGATTGCTATTACTTACCATACTCGACCCCTCTTTGGCACTGCTATTCTCCTATAGTGCTTGCCAAAACATGGCAAGTAGATCTCTTCAAAATCGAACCAAAATTGGTTCAAATCTCTGATTTTGAGTATTATTTTGTCTATATTTGTCCTATGCTACTGTCAGTCCGATTGTTGTTTATATATGCTGTCGATATTTACTTTCCCTAAAAAACTAGGGTTTGCAGATTTCTTAAATTGATTTTCAGACCTATTTGTATATTTATTTTCCTTGTTTGTTGCTTAAATCACTCTGTTACCATTTGATTCTTACTATTATATAAACCCCTCCCCCATTCCCTTCTAGACAAGACTTCAATCGCTAATTTTTACTGAAAATATTAGGGCTTTTACTCTGTGTTCGTTTATTATTTTGTAATGTTTGGTTCTTGGCCGGCTGAAAGCCAAGGCCACCAGACTTCCTACTTTTCCCACCTTGCTTGGGTGTGAGCACTTCCCTGGGTTCCTGAAACCCTTGGGAACTTGACGCATTTGAGATTCTGGGTCCTGATTGTTGTTCTTTTCTTATGTGTTGAGCAATAACTTGTTAGTTCTCAACCTTCGCAATGTTTATTCCATTATATTCTAATTAGCATATCTATGTTCTCTGAAATTGCACGACTTGATATAATTCTGCCTATAGCATGAACGTTCTTCATGTGTAATTCTGCCTATAGCATGAACTTCTCTAGCATCGTCTCACGCCTAAACTATTAGCCCTAAAAAATGTCTTTGTATCTAACTTAGGCAATTTGGACAGTTTAAAGAATGTTTAGCTTAATGTTATTGATAATTTGAGTGTTTGCCTTGATTAGATGGCTTAAGCCATATTTTCTGCCGGATTCTGAATTTTTATAGTGATTATTTATGTTATTAGTATGCCCTAATCTGTTAAAACCTTCACTCTAGTTGTAATTTTTTCCTATGACTATGTTTGTCACTTAGTGTGTTCTTGCCCTACCCAGTTATGTACCCCTAACAACTGGTTATCCTTTAGACTAGCTTTTCTTTACTGGCGCCCTCTGTGATATCTGATTATGTTTGCTTCATCGAGTATAAATTGTACTGTTAATCCATGGGTTTAGCATAATTTGATCATTGAGGTTGAACTTGTTAATTTAGTGTTAATTAGCTGACTTGATGTTCCTTTGTTTATCAGTATGTAACAAATATACCCTGCCCCAATGTGTTATGTGACAACTTGCAACATCAACTTGTTTTCTTGAGTTCATGCATACTCTGTTCACTATGTGATCACTTTGTAATGTTTGCAAATGTACTTTTCCAAACCTTATTACTTTACTACTATTTTCATTGGTTGCTTCTCTATTCTAAACCTATAATTCTTGGCCGGCTGAAAGCCAAGGCTCCCTAAAACTTCTCTATTAACCTCCATAGTGTGAGCACTGCTCGGGGTCCATTTTGAGACCCGTGTAAATTCTGACACACTAGGGCCTAAGGTTCTTGGCCACTTTCGTCTTGATTACTCAATTCTGCCTCTCCCTTGCCTATTAAATAGGCCAATTGGCTTGTGTAAATGATTGTTTCCTGGATCCTTTGATCAACTATGGATGTTGGGTTGGTTCAAGTTCTCTTGTGATTCTAGGTTATGCTAAAATCTGTATAGAGACGCAATTGAAGGTCTGGCTGGGCTGGCTACACTTTGGGCTTGTCTTAGGCCCACCATAGTTATTTTGTAACACTTTGTAATTTATTTCATTACTGGGCCTGTAATAATTCTGTAATAATAATTGGGGTATTAGTAAAAATGGGAAAATGGGTCTATTTTAATGCTTGCATGAAAGGGTAGAAATCCTACCTATAGGATCTGAGTGTTAATTCATTCAACATGTTCTGCACCTTCGTGTTTTGTTACATAACATGCCTAGAGGACACAAATAATCTCATATGTGCACATGTTTATTTTCACACATTTTTGACTGCCTATTATACTGCAATACAGTAATTATTTATTCAAATTGCTTCCGTAGATATCATGCCTATAGGACTATAATCGAATTAACTATTGTTACTGTTATTCCCATAATATTGCTCACCTAGAAAGCATGCCTATAGGAATGAAAAGATTAAAAAAATTAGTTTTAGTTGCCCAATCTTAGAAATCCTGCCTATAGGATCCTCTTGCTCACATAAAAGTATGCTGATAAAAAATCAAACTCTGGTAATTTTGAACTTCCAACTGTTTCACTGCTTTACTGCGCAAACAAGTTAGAAAGCATGCATATAGGGTTTGTAATACTCGCAATCTGCAAATTCGTGTTCTAAGCAAGCAACACTGCCTGTACGTTTAAAATTCAGAATCACCTAGAAGCCATGACTATAGGATCTAAAGACTCTATTCTCTATTAATTCTGGAATTTGTCACTTGCCTAATAGGTAAAAACTTGTTTGCGTGCATTTGTTGCTTATATGTGGAGGCCAACTTGAGCCATTTACTGCCCTTATGTGTAGTCCTACATGTTTTTGCCTATCGCTTAGATTTATCACTTTGAACCGCCTAAGTTAAGTCTAGAACCACCCAAAATAGAGGTCCAAATGACTTATGGGCCATAGGCATAGGATGGGTAGTGAACGCATAAGGCGCGATTTAGAATCAATTAGTGCGCTATAGGTAACAAACTTAAAGATAGTAATCGGGTAGCAGGAGATGATAGTCTGTGCCCACTGAATAATACGAGTAACAACCCATCTCGAGAGAGTTACAAAGTATTATTTATATTATACGGGGTGATTCTTTAGGCTAAAAAACATATGACCCCCCATCTTGCCTTTAAATCAATTATTTGTATTTATTCAATGTCTTTTGATAATAACTGCCCAAACTTCTTGTTTTTCTGACTAATTCATATAATTCGAGTTCAGCCGGGACACACAGTTATGGACCTCGAAGAGTGCCTACCACCTTCTCTTCAAGGTAATTTGAGCCCTTACCCGATCTTTGGTGACGCAAACTGGTTAAACCAGAGTTATCTGCAAATAGATATCCTAATGCACCTCAAACCCGTTAGGTGGCGACTCTCTCTTTTACCACCTCCTTTAAAAGAGTTGTCACGTGTCGAAACCCAATTTTGCGAGAAAAAGGGGTGCGACAGCATGGCGACTCTGCTGGGGATATTTTTAAGGCTCTTACCATAGCGAACTTGGTCTGTATGAATTAGTCTTCTTTGATAAACGTGTTTCCTTGTTCTTTATTGTCACATGCATATTCCGCTCCCATTTTCCCTTTTCATTGCTACATGCACACCCTTTCCCCTATTTTCCCTTTATTTGAATTCGCATTAATATGCAAATCTCTGCTCAATTTAGTCATAACATGAGTTTTCCTTTATTTCTAGTCATGTTTGCTTGCTCCAAGACATTATTTTAAGAATTTATACATCATGTGTCACCCCACCCTTACTCCCTTGTTTACTTTGTTACAATTTCCACATTGCACAAACTAACGTCTTCCTTGTTTTCCTTTCTTTTTATGTCTTTACGTTTCATTCAATACTACATTGACTGTTTTCATCATGCAAAATATTTGATAATGTGTTATTTTATATTTGAATAAAGCATACTCCACATCATATTCCACTCGTGCATATTTAATACCATAGCGGCGCTTGATGAGTGTCTGCACTCTTCCTAAATTACTCTTTAAATTTGGAAAGGCTTATTTGCGGTAAAACTAGTCGATAGCGGTGCAGTCGACGATTCCATGCCTTTTCCTCTCAAGTTGTCCGCTTGAGGCTACCGGTCTAGACTCTTCTAGAAACCCCCACTCTAATATTATCTGTGCATGCATCATGTCCAAACCTAATATGGGTTAGAACAATGTCCGCGTAATAACTCGCTAAGTCAAGCCTTGTCCAAAGTCCGCTGGGATTTCCATAATCCCAATGGACACAATCACGATCTGTGCATTATTTGGAGAAAACATGCCAATATGTTGATCATTAATGTGTAAATTGCCAAACACGGAGGGGGAAAGGGCTAACTTTATTTGTTTTGCAGAAATGAGGCACGAAGTCCCCAGGTTCGGCATGGTTCGAAATATCCCACATTTTCTGCTGGATTGGTGGGAAAATCTCTCACCAAGTGACAAAAATCATGTGAAAAGAGTCCTCGGGAATTTACCTTTCCTGTTAGACATTCAGCCAAACAATGCAACCGTGTTTTAGGATGAGAAGAGAGTCGTCTTCCGTTTTGGCGACATAGAAATGACTCCCCTTTTAGAAGAAATAGGAGGCTTTGCTGGACTCCCATGGGATAGCCCTGGTTTGTTGGTACCGGAAAACCGCACTTCTCGAGGTTTCTTGAAAATGATGGGTTTCAGGAAAAGTGATGAGTTAGTATGTCTGAAAAAATCTTATATACCATTCGATTTCCTTTATGAGCGTTATGGGCACAGTAAGTCATATCGCCTTTATCATGATGAGTTTGCCATCACTTCTTTGGGTTGGACTCACCGCCAGGTTTTTGTATTCATTGTCTGTTTTCTAGGGATGCTGGTATTTCCAATACAGGGAGAAAGGATCCACACTCGCCTAGCTATGGTCACTAAGACACTGATGGAGGGGATTGAGGGACAAACTTATACTATTGTCCCTATGATTTTGGCTGAGATGTACCGGTCCTTAGATCGTTGCAAAAAAGGGTACATGCATTTCGAGGGTTGCAATCTGTTGTTGCAAGTATGGTTGTTAGAACACCTTCAGAAAGGAGAATACAGTCAAGAACTTCCGTGACAACCATGGAATGACCACATAGACTATCACCATCTGAAGAGAATGACTTTTATCCCAAAGAGGTTTGCACAACCGGGAAACACTGTAAGCTGGGTACATTGCTTTAGCAATTTGACTGATGACAAGGTACACTGGATGTTTGAGTGGTTCCCTAGAAATGAATTCATCATCAGGCCGAGAGATGCTCCTCATCTAGTGCTAATCGGATTGGGGGGGGGGGATCTATCCTTATGCTCCTATCAGGGTTATGAGTCAAGCCAGGAGAAAACAGATTATACCAGGAGTTTCCAAAATGGTTCTGTACAAAGCAGACTTCTAGGGGAACGCCATTCCATTCAAGTTTAGGTACATCACATGTGGCATCAAAAGATCATTGTGGAGAAAGATACCATTGAGCCAGATCGGTATCATACCGGCCATGTGTACTTCTACCCATAATGGTTGGTCGATGACATAGCAGGGGATGTTAAGCCAGGTGTTAATTTGAGGAATAGGGTCATAGACGACGCTGCTGAAGCACAAGTCAAATACAGGAGATTGCGCAAAAGGGTTTATGAGTCTGAAGCCAGGCATTTGGAACAACATAAAGTGGACATTGAAGCAATCAACGAGTGGAGAGGAATCGCTACTAAGTCAACAGAGAGGTTGGAGTATTTGGAGCAAGGGTTGATGGAGCTTGAAGGAAAGATGAGGAAAAGGATCTCAGACTATCAGAATGTAGAGGGCAACGAAGGAGGACATCTGTAACGACCCGGCCAGTTGTTTTGAGAGTTAGAGCCCCGAACCCCTATTAACTGCTTTCCCCATATCTAATTCTGCTATTGTGACTTTTCGGGATGATTGGTTTTGAGTTTCGGAGTGTTTTGGGAAACTTAGTCCCTAAATAAGAGCTTAAGTCTTAGAATTTGGACCGTAGTCGGAACTGTGTGAAGACGGATACGGAATGGAATTCCGTCGACTCTATTAGCTCTGTTGAGTTATTTTGAGCTTAGGAACGCGTCTGAAATGTGTTTGGGAGGTTTGTAGTAGATTTAGGCTTGAATTGGCAAAAGTTAGATTTTCGGCGATTTCGGCCGATAGTGGAAATTTTGATATCGAGCTCGGAAGGGGCAAGTGAATTGCGCAGATGCGCACATTTTTTGCACAAGCGCACCTGCAAGTGCGAGCCCAGGTTCCGCAAGTGCGAAAATACATGGGCAGTGGTTAAAATCAAAGGGCTTTGTGATTTTTGTCATTTTTTACTTTGCAAACTCGGTTTATGGCGATTTTTGAGAGCATTTTCGAGGCATTTCTTGAGGTAAGTCCCTTGTGCTTATTTTTTATCAATAATCTTGCTTTGCCATGTATTTTCCCACCTAGTTAGTATGTATTTAAGGTTGAAATTAGAAGTTGGAGGCTAGGGATTTGGAAGTTTGATTTGTGGATTTGGAGGACCATTTGGTATCTGAATTTAGTAATTTTGGTATGGTTAGACTCGTGGTGGAATGGGCGTTCCTATTTTGTAACTTTTACCCGATTCCGAAACGTGGCTCCCACGAGAAATGTTTGAGTTAATTTCGGCATTTTTGTTAAAGTGTTGATTTCATTAATTAGACGAGTCTATTATTGTTATATTTATGATATGTAATTTCTTTTGGCTAGATTTGGGCCATTCAGAGCCGGATATTCGTGGGAAAGGCATTGTGACCGATTGATTGAGTTTGGTTAGAGGTAAATGGCTTGCCTAACTTTGTGTGAGGGAAATCCCCTTAAGATTTGGAACTATTGTGATATGTGAGCGCCGTGTATGTGAGGTGACGAGTACGTACACAGGCTAGTTGTGGAAAACCCGATTTTTCTTACTGAGCAGCAACATGTTTTCCTGTTATATTTGAGTTATACCATTTTAATGAGTACTAATCTTATTTCATTCTTAATTGAGTTATTCCAATATGTGTAGCTATCATGTTTAGTCTAATACAACATGTCTACGTGTCTTAATTGTTTATGTGAATTATCTGCAGCATGCTTAATGCATTTCCTGCTTCTTCCCTGACTGGTACTTAGTCTAAACTGTAAGAATTTCGTGATGTAGTTGTAATTCTATCATTCGCGCTGCATATTTACTTTAGGGCTACGGAACGATATTCCGGGAGATCCCCCAATACTGCATATTTACTTTAGGGCTACGGAACGATATTCCGGGAGATCCCCCAATACTGCATATTTACTTTGGGACTACGGAGCGGTATTCCGGGAGATCCCCTTATCTTGCATATTTACTCTGGGACTATGGAACGGTATTCTGGGAGATCCCCATGTACTGCATATTTACTTTGGGACTACAGAACGGTATTCCGGGAGATCCCCCTGTCTTGAATATTTACTTTTGGACTACTGAACGGTATTCCGGAAGATCCCCCTGCACATTTACTTTGGGACTACGAAACGGTATTCTGGGAGATCCCCTTGCACATTTACTTTGGGACTATGGAACGGTATTCCGGGAGATCTCCCTGCACATTTACGTTTGGGACTACGAGACGACATCTCGGGAGATCCCCTGTTGTGTTTCTGTGTACTGAGCTGTTACCTTCTANACGGTATTCCGGGAGATCCCCCTACACATTTACTTTGGGACTACGGAACGGTATTCCGGGAGATCCCCTTGCACATTTACTTTGGGACTATGGAACGGTATTCCGGGAGATCTCCCTGCACATTTACGTTTGGGACTACGAGACGACATCTCGGGAGATCCCCTGTTGTGTTTCTGTGTACTGAGCTGTTACCTTCTATGATTTTATTGTTGTTAAATTTCAGCCTTTATTTTATTGCGGTATTGCACTCTATATTATTTTATTATATATTTACCAGTATGGCCCTGACCTAGTCACTACTCGACCGAGGTTAGGCCTGGCACTTACTGGGTACCGATTGTGGTGTACTCATGCTACTCTCTGCACATGTTTTTCGTGTGCAGATCTAGTTGTACCTTATCAGCCACACTATCAGCGAGTCGGGAAAACTTTGGAGACTTCAAGGTATACCTGCCGCGTCCGCAGACCTCGGAGTCCCCTTCTACTCTTTCTCATGTCCATTATCTTCTGTATTTTTCCTCGTTAGACTCTGATGTATAGAGATACTAGATTTTGCTTTCTGTAGTTTGTGATTCACGATGTTCTGGGTTTTGGGATTTGTTGTGTATTTTTGAACAATGGGTTAAATTTTTATTTTTATTTCAATATTCCGCAAGATGTTAGGCTTACCTAGTTGTAGAGACTAGGTGTCGTCACGACATTACACGGAGGGGAAATTGGGTCGTGACAAGTTGGTGTCATAGCTCTAGGTTTGTAGGTGTCGCGAGTCACAAGCCAGTTTATTAGAGTCTCGCGGATCGGTACCGAGACGTTTGTACTTTTCTTCGGGAGACTATGGAACTGTTACGAGAATTTCACTACTTTGATTTCTTGTCGTGCGAAAATTGTTGACTTCAGAGATTCTAAATTTCTGTATTCTATTGTCTCACAGATGGTGAGGACACGTACAAGCGGATCTGATGAACAGGCACCCACGCCCCCTACTAGAGCTGCGAGAGGCCGGGGGGTTGGGGTAGAGGCCGAGGATGTCCACGTGGTGTAGCCAGAGCACCCGCACGAGCCGCTACAGAGGAGCCCTCAGCAGCTCAATCTGGAGGGAAGACACCTGAGATACCTGTTGCTACACCAGCCCTCCAAGAGACTCTAGCCCAGTTTCTAAGCATGTTCAGCACCTTAGCTCAGGCTAGATTGATTCTACTTGCTCCTTCCACATCTCAAGCTGGGGGAGGAGTACAGACTCCCGTCGCTAGTACTCCAGAGTAGCGAATTCAGGTCGACCAGGTTTCGGAGGTTGTACCAATGCAGCCGGTAGCTCCAGCTCAGCCCGAGGTTAGAGCAGCAGCTTCTGAGGTGGAGCATCTTAGACTTGAGAGGTACAAGAAGTACCACCCACCTACCTTCAACGAATTGGCTACAGATGATGCTCAGGTTTTACTGGAGGAGTGTCATTGTATTCTCCGTACTATGGGCGTAGCGGAGACGAGCGAGGTTTCTTTTACTATATTCCAGCTTAGAGGAGCAGCCTATCAGTGGTGGCGTGCTTATGACTTATGTAGTCCGACTGAGGCTGCTTCCCTTATATGGACTCAGTTCCCGGACATGTTTTTGAGAGAGTATGTCCCTCAGAACCTCAAGGACTCATGGCGCGTGGAGTTTGAGCAGCTGTGCTAAGGTGCTATGACTATGTCAGAGTATGCAGTTCGCTTCAGTGATTTGGCCCGACATGCACCGGCCTTAGTTGCCACAGTTCGAGAGAGGGTTCGGCGGTTTATTAAGGGTCTCAATCCTAGCATCCGGAGTAGTATGGTCAGGGAATTGGAGATGGATATTTCTTATCAGTAGGTTGTGGGTATTGCTAGGAGATTCGAGGGCATGCTTGCCCGGGATAGAGAGGAGAGGGAGGCCAAGAGATCTCGAGAGGCTGGTTATTATTCGGGAGCTCGTGCCCCAGCAGCTCGCCATGGTAGGGGTTATGTGAGCTGCCCCGTTCATTTAGCTCTTCCAGCCTCCAATGGTGTTCCAGCTCTTTCTAGACCCCATGAGCCTTATTATGCACCGCCAGTATCTAGTGTGCCTCATGCACGGGGTGTTCCTAGCGGCCAGTCCAGCAGACCTGGCCCGAGCCAGTCACAACAGCCACGCCCTCCCAAAGCTTGTTTTGAGTGTGGCGACACTCGCTATTTGGTGAGGTATTGCCCCAGGATTAGGAGGGGTGTACCTCTACTGACTCTTCAGCCACAACGTGCTCCACCGGGTCCTCAGGCTATGATTACAACACCAGCTGCCACCCCACTTGCTCGACTAGCTCGAGGTGGAGGTCGGGGAGGTAGAGGTCACCCTATAGGGGGAGGCCAAGCAAGATATTATGCACTTCCTGCTCGTACAGAGGCAGTTGCTTCTGATTCTGTCATTACAGGTATTGTTCCGGTCTGTCATAGAGATGCGTCAGTATTATTTGACCCAGGCTCTACATATTCTTATGTGTCCTCTTATTTTACTCCGTATTTGGGCGTATCTCGAGATTCTTTGAGTTCCCCTATTTATGTATCTACTCCTGTGGGATATTATCTTGTTGTGGACCACGTGTATCAGTCGTGTTTGATTGCTCTTAGTGGTTTTGAGGCCAGAGCTGATTTATTATTGCTCAGCGTAGTAGACTTTGATATTATTTTGGGCATGGATTGGTTGTCTCCCCATTATGCTATTCTTGATTATCACACTAAAACTGTGACGTTGGTCATGCCAGGTTTACCGCGGTTAGAGTGGAAAGGTACCTTAGAGTATACTCCCACCAGATTTATTTCATTTCTTAAAGCTTAACGTATGGTTGAGAATGGGTGTGATGCGTATCTAGCTTATGTGAGAGACGTCAGTATTGATAGCCCTACAGTGGAGTCAGTTCCAATAGTAAGGGACTTTCCAGATGTGTTTCCATCTGATCTTCCGGGCATGCCGCCCGACAAAGATATTGATTTTGGCATTAATTTGTTGTCAAGCACTCAGCCCTTCTCTATTCCTCCATATCGTATGGCTCCTCCTAAATTGAATGAGTTGAAAGAGCAGTTACAAGAATTGCTTGTAAAGGCTTCATTCGGCCCAGTGTGTCACCTTGGGTGCTCCTGTCTTATTTGTGAAGAAGAAGGATGGTTCTATGCGTATGTGTATTGATTACCACCAGTTGAACAAAGTCACAGTGAAGAACAAGTACCTATTGCCTCGTATTGATGACTTATTTTATCAGTTACAGGGTGCCAGAGTGTTTTTCAAGATTGACTTACGTTCAGGTTATCATCAGTTGAAGATTCTGGAGCCGGATATCCCGAAGACTGCTTTCAGGACCAGATATGGTCACTATGCGTTTCTTGTCATGTCATTTGGGCTGACCAATGCCCCAACAGCCTTTATGCATTTGATGCACAATGTGTTCCGGCCTTATCTTGATTCCTTCGTCATTGTATTTATTGATGACATCCTGGTATATTTCTGGTCTCGGGAAGAGCATGAGCAGCACCTGAGGACTACACTTCAGATCTTGAGAGAAAAGAAGTTATATGCAAAATTTTCAAAGTGTGAGTTTTGGTTAGACTCAGTTGTATTCTCGGGTCATATAGTATCGAGTGAGGGGATCCAGGTGGATCCGAAGAAGATTAAAGCTGTGCAGAGTTGGCCCAGGCCGTCCTCAGCTACAGAGATCCGAAGGTTTCTTTGTTTGGCGGGGTATTACCTTCGCTTTGTAGAGGGATTCTCATCTATTGTATCACCTATGACCAAGTTGACCTAGAAAGGTGTTCTGTTCAGGTGGACAGAGAAATGTGAGGAGAGCTTTCAGAACCTCAAGACAGCTTTGACTACAGCCCCAATATTGGTATTGCCTTCAGGTTCAGGGTCTTATACAATTTATTGTGATGCGTCGCGAGTTGGCCTCGACGCGGTGTTGGTGTAGGACTGTAGGGTGATTGCCTACGTGTCTAGATAGCTGAAGGTGCATGAAAAGAACTATCATGTCCACGACCTTGAGCTAGCAGCTATTGTTCATGCCTTGAAGATTTGGCGGCATTATCTGTACGGTGTTCCTTGTGAGATTTACACCGATCATCGGAGTTTGCAGCACTTGTTCAAGCAAAACGATTTTAATTTGCGTCAGAGGAGGTGGTTGGAGCTACTTAAGGATTATGATATCACTATTTTGTACCACCCTGGGAATGCTAATGTGGTGGCCGATGCTTTGAGTCGCCGGCCAGAGACTTTGGGGAGTTTAGCGTATCTACCAGCAGCAGAGAGACCCATGGCATTGGATGTTCAAGCCTTAGCCAGGCAGTTTGTGAGATTAGATATGTTTGAGCTGAGTCGAGTGTTGGCTTGTGTGGTCTCTCATTCTTCTCTTTATGATCGTATCAGGGAGCGTCAGTATGATGACCCCCATCTGTTTGTCCGTAAGGACACGGTCCAGCACGGTGATGCTAAGAAGGTCATTATTGGAGATGATGGTGCATTGAGGATGTAGGGCAGGCTATGTGTGCCCAATGTAGATGGTTTGCGTGAGTTGATTCTCCAGGAGGCTCACAGTTCGCGGTACTCTATTCATCCAGGTGCCGCAAAGATGTATCAGGACTTGAGACAACATTCCTGGTGGAGGAGAATGAAGAAGGACATAGTAGAGTATGTGCAACGACTAGCTGGATTGCTTCAGAAATTAGAGATTCCGGAGTGGAAATGGGAGCGGATCACTATAGATTTCGTGGTTGGATCCCACGGACTCAGCGGAGGTTTGATGCAGTTTGGGTGATTGTGGATAGGCTGACCAAGTCGGCTCATTTCATTCCTGTGATGACTACCTATTCTTCCGAGCAGCTAGCTCAAATCTATATCCGTGAGATCGTTAGGCTTCATGACGTATCTGTATCTATTATCTCTGACCGGGGTACGCAGTTTACATCATGGTTCTGGAGAGCTGTACAACATGAGTTGGGTACTAGGGTTGAGTTGAGCACAACATTTCACCCTCAGACGGATGGGCAGTCCGAGCGCACTATTCAAATATTAAAGGATATGCTCTGTACGTGTGTGATAGCTTTCGGGGGTGCTTGGGACCAGTTCTTGCCACTTGTGGAGTTTGCTTATAATAACAGTTATCAGTCCAGCATTCAGATGGCACCGTATGAGACTCTGTACGGTAGGCGGTGTCGGTCCCCAGTGGGTTGGTTCGAACCCGGTGAGGCGAGATTATTGGGTACGGTCTTGGTTCAGGATGCCTTGGAAAAAATAAAGGTGATTCATGATAGATTTCGCACAGCCCAGTCCAGGTAGAAGAGTTATGCGGACCGGAAGGTTCGTGATGTGGTATTCATGGTTGGAGAGCGAGTCTTGCTCCAGGTTTCGCCTATGAAAGGCGTTATGAGGTTTGGAAAGAAGGGCAAGTTGAGCCCAAGGTTCATTGGTCCATTTGAGGTGTTGCGTCGAGTTGGGGAGGTTGCTTATGAGCTTGACTTGCCTCCTAGTCTAGCAGGAGTTCATCTGGTATTCCATGTTTCTATGCTCCGAAAGTATCACGGCGATCCGTCCCATGTGTTGGATTTCAGCTCAATTCAATTGGACAAGGATTTATCCTATGTTGAGGAGCCAGTGGTTATTTTAGACAGGCAGGTCAGAAAGCTAAGATCAAAGAATGTTGCTTCCGTGAAGGTTCATTGGAGGGGAAAACTGGTCGAGGAGGCCACTTGGGAGACCGAGCAGGATATGCGTAGCCATTATCCTCATCTTTTCACCACTTCAGGTATGTCTCTATGCTCGCTCTTGGACGAACGATTGTTTTAAGAGGGGGAGGTTGTAACGACCCAGCCGATCGTTTTGAGAGTTAGAGCCCCGAACCCCTATTAACTGCTTTCCCCATATCTAATTCTGCTATTGTTACTTGCCGGGATGATTGATTTTGAGTTACGGGGTGTTTTGGGACACTTATTCCCTAAATAAGAGTTTAAGTCTTAAAATTTGGACCATAGTCAGAACTATGTGAAGACGGATCCGAAATGGAATTCTGTCAACTCCGTTAGCTCCGTTGAGTATTTTGAGCTTAGGAGCGCATCCGGAATGTGTTTTGGAGGTCTGTAGTAGATTTATACTTGAATTGGCGAAAGTTAGGCGATTTTGGTCGATAGTGGAAATTTTGATATCGAGCTCGAAATGGATTTCCGAAAGTGGATGTAGGTTCGTAGTGTCATTTGTGACATGTGTGTAAAATTTGAGGTAATTCGGACTAGATTTGACGTGGTTCGGCGTCGTTTGTAGAATTTGGAAAATTCTAAGTTCTTAGACTTGAACACGTGCTTAATTCATGATTGTTGGTGTTGTTCGATGTGGGTTGAAGGGTCGACTAAGTTTGTATGGTATTATAGGATTGGTTGAGGTCCCCGGGGGCCTCGGGTGTGTTTCAGATACTTAATGGAATGAAATTGGACTTAGGAAAATCTGGTGCTTTTGCTGGTTCTGCTGTAATCGCACTTGCGCAAGGCTGCCCACAGGTGCGAGCCTGCAGGTGCGAGAAAATTGGCGCAGAAGCGGGAAAATGGAGGAGTGCTAGGGGTCACAGGTGCGAGGTGATTTCCGTATTTGCGATGCCCGCAGATGCGTTAGGGGTCTTCACAGGTGCGCAAGGTCCGCAGAAGTGGAAGGAAATTCCGCAGGCACGCACGCGCATGTGCGGCCCTTTCATCACAGGTGCGAAGGCAGAGGGGGAAAGTGAATTGGGCAGATGCGCACATTTTCCGCACAAGCGCACCCGCAGGTGCGAGCCCAAGTTTCGCAGGTGCAAACATACCTGGGCAGTGGTTAAAACCGAAGGACTTCGTGATTTTTGTCATTTTTGACTTTGCAAACTCGGTTTAGGGCAATATTTAAGAGCAGTTTCGAGACATTTCTTGAGGTAAGTCCTTTGTGCTTATTTTTGATCAATAATCTTGCTTTGCGATGTATTTTCCCACCTAGTTAGTGTGTATTTAAGGTGGAAATTGGAAGTTGGAGGCTAGAGATTTGGAAGTTTGATTTGTGGATTTGGAGGACCATTTTGTATCGGAATTTAGTAATTTTGGTATGGTTAGACTCGAGACAGAATGGGCGTTCCTATTTTGTAACTTTTACCTGATTCCGAGACGTGGACCCCACGAGCAATGTTTGAGTTAATTTCATTATTTTTGTTAAAGTGTTGATTTCATTAATTAGAGGAGTCTATTATTGTTGTATTTATGATATGTAATTGCGTTTGGCTAGATTTGGGCTATTCAATGCCGGATATTCGTAGGAAAGGCATTATGACCGATTGATTGAGCTTGGTTCGAGGTAAGTGGCTTGCCTAACTTTGTGTGGGGGAAATCCCCTTGAGATTTGGAACTATTCTGATATATGAGCGCTGTGTATGTGAGGTGACGAGTACATACACGGTCTAGTTATGGAAAACTCAATTTTTCTTACTGAGCAGCAACATATTTTCCTGTTATTTTGAGTTATACCATTTTATGAGTACTAATCTATTTTCATTCTTAATTGAGTTATTCCAATATGTATAGCTATCATTTTTAGTCTAATACAACATGTCTACGTGTTTAATTGTTTATGTGAATTATGTGCAGCATGCTTAATGAATTTCCTGCTTCTTCCCCGACTGGTACTTAGTCTAAACTGTAAGAATTTCGTGATGTTGTTGTATTTCTATCATTCGCGCTGCATATTTACTTTGGGACTACAAAAAGGTATTCAGGGAGATCCCCCTATACTGCATATTTACTTTGGGACTACAGAACGGTATTCCGGGAGATCCCCCTGTCTTGCATATTTACTTTGGGACTACGGAACGGTATTCCGGGAGATCCCCCTACACATTTACTTTGGGACTACGGAACGGTATTCCGGGAGATCCCCCTGCACATTTACTTTGGGACTATGGAACGGTATTCCGGGAGATCTCCCTGCACATTTACGTTTGGGACTACGAGACGACATCTCGGGAGATCCCCTGTTGTGTTTCTGTGTACTGAGCTGTTACCTTCTATGATTTTATTGTTGTTAAATTTCAGCCTTTATTTTATTGCGGTATTGCACTCTATATTATTTTATTATATATTTACCAGTATGGCCCTGACCTAGTCACTACTCGACCGAGGTTAGGCCTGGCACTTACTGGGTACAGATTGTGGTGTACTCATGCTACTCTCTGCACATGTTTTTCGTGTGCAGATCCAGGTGTACCTTATCAGCCGCACTATCAGGGAGCCGAGACAACTTTGGAGACTTTAAGGTATATCTGTCATGTCCGCAGACCTCGGAGTCCCCTTCTACTCTTTCTCATGTCCATTATCTTATGTATTTTCCTTGTTAGACTCTGATGTATAGAGACACTAGATTTTTCTTTCTGTAGTTTGTGATTCACGATGTTCTGGGTTTTGAGATTTGTTGTGTATCTTTGAACAATGGGTTAAATTTATATTTTTATTTCAATATTCCGCAAGATGTTATGCTTACCTAGTCGTAGAGACTAGGTGCCGTCACGATGTCACACGGAGGGGAAATTGGGTCGTGACAACATCTGGCAAGGGCATATCTATTGTTGGACATGCATGACCTACGGAATCTGATTGATGGTGCAAAGAAGGACAAGCACGGAGAAGGTCCCTCTGGGACCAAATAGATTAGGAATGATGTTCTTTTTTTGCTTTCTGGATTCGTTTTAGACTTCGGTTGTAATAAGGCAAATGCCATTAGTGACTCTTTATAATTATTGTCATTTTAGTAGGGATATGGTCCATTTATCATATTAATTAAATGATGTAGTTATTGGCATTAAGTTTTCTCCAAATCTATATGTCACTAGGCCTACCCTGGGCACAATGAGGTCCCCAAATTAGGACGTGAATTTATAATTTTGCAATACGTGTTTAAATACCGCAAATATCCTTTTAATACTTCTTACTAGCTTGTTTACCTTTTTGTTTTTCTTCTTTTCTTTGTTTATTCCCATCCCTAAAGGTTGGTTCATGCATACTGCATCATCAGCATATCTCACCATATCTAGAGGTCATGTACCTCCTCTTCCTTCAAGTGATCCTAGAAACAAAGGTAAAGGTAAGATGGACGATATGAGTGGTATCAGGAAAGACAATGCTACACACGCGGAGAATGTCGAGACTTCGGACGGTCGGTGTACTCCGGCACAAAATGATTGGTTTTACGGTTAGAAAAGAAGATATTGGAGTTACAAGGGGAACTCGAGCAAGTCCGTAACTTGGCAAACCTTTCCCTTACCCTGAATGTTCCCGACATCAATCAATAAAATGCCCAAAATCCAGCACCTCCCCAGAACACATAAAACCAGCACCCACAAAATCCTCCTGCACCTCATCAATACGCCACGCCTCCCCAAAATCCTAATCCTCCACCAGTACCAACTCCTCCACAGCATCACCATCATCTGACC
>AWOL01S0107092.1:0-34368 GCA_000715115.1 Nicotiana otophora | reverse complement strand
CATCAATACGCCACGCCTCCCCAAAATCCTAATCCTCCACCAGTACCAACTCCTCCACAGCATCACCATCATCTGACCTAGTACCCACAAACCACTACCTACCATACTCCTCAAAATGCACCACAACCCACACCCGATCCCCAAAACTCAACCAACGACCACCACTATGCCCAAATTCCTGGAGTCCATCAAAGTAACCCTATATATGCAGAAACCTTATCCCACGCTTCATAACAAACCATGTATACATCGGGATCTACCGAGAAGGACCTACTCATCAAGAATATGGTGGAGGAACTCAAGAAACTTACTCGTCGAGTCCAAGGTGTTCAAGTTGGTAAAGGCGTCGAAGGCTTGAACTATGAGGATTTGTATATTCATCCGGATGTAGAGCTTCCAGAGGGTTACAAACCTCCTAAATTCGAAATGTTCGATGGGATAGGTGATCCGAAGGTACATTTGAGGACATATTGCGACAAGCTCGTAGGGATTGGTAAAGATGAAAGAATCAGCATGAAGTTGTTCATGAGGAGCCTCACTGGAGACGCACTGTCCCGGTACATCAGTAAAAATCCGAATAAGTGGGTTAATTGGGTAAGTATGGCATCAGATTTTATGGATCGGTTCATGTTCAATACAGAAAATGCACCAGACGTCTTTTATATGTAGAATCTTAAGAAGAAGCTAACAAAAACTTTCCGGGAGTATTCTACTCGGTGGAGATCAGAAGCAGCAAAAGTAAGGTCAACACTGGAAGAAGAGCAAATGAACAAGTTCTTTGTCAGAGCTCAGGATCCGCAAAATTACGAGAGGTTGATGGTTATTGAAAACCATAAATTTTACGACATCATCAATTTGGGAGAAAGAATAGAAGAGGGAAGGAAGAGCAGAATGGTAACAAATTTTAAGGCACTCCAGGCTACGAACAAAGCATTGCAGTTGGGCGGTATTTCTAAAAAGAAAGAAGTAGGGGTAGTGATGGTAGCCAAAGGTCTGAAGTCTCCTCTCACATACCAAACACCTCCACCCACATATTAGCCTTCACCTCCCAGATATCAACAACCCGCCACGGCTTACCATACCTACAACACTCAGCCAACATAATACCACTCACTACCAGCCCGCCAAAATTACCAAAATCCCAGGCCACATTTTGACCGCAGACTTCCCAGACAATACACCCTTATTGCTGAACCCATCGACCAATTATATGAGAGACTGAAGGCTACCGGTTATGTCACTCCCGTTCCCGCCGTTGCCATGAAAAACTCCTCTCTGTGGGTCAATCTAAACAAGACATGTGCCTACCATTCAGGCATGAAGGGTCACACTATTGATGAATGTCGCACTATGAAGGACAAGATCCAGACATTAATTGACACAATTTATACATGCAAAAGAGGTTGCACCTAATGTCCACAGCAATCCTCTCCCGGATCACAGGGGCGAGGGGGTAAATGTGATAGAAAGTGATGAAATATGGGATCCGGAAGGGTCAATCGGGCTCATTCGGGAAGGGGATGATCCTAAAATACCCCCAGTCACTCTTACACCTATTGTGGTATAGATACAACCACCTATTGAAGTTGAGGTAGCCGCACCGACTCCGTTTGAGGTTGAAGTAATGACACCCTCAGCCACGCCAACTCCGTTCGAAGTAGGAGTGACCACACCTTTCACCGTGACAGTAGCACCTACACCGTCCTTTAAGTCCAATTCTATACCTTGGGACTATGCTACAGAAGCGAGAAGGAAAGGAAGGGATAAAATGGAAGAAATCGGTGCAGCACAAGGTATTACCAGGACTGGTAGGGTTTACACGCCCGGGCATTTATGAGAAACAAGTAAAGAAGCCGCTTCCAAGCAGCCTATCATTGAAACTGGTCCGGATGATCTTTGGAGAAGGGTGCAAGCAAGAGAGTATTCTGTGGTTGATCATCTGAACAAAACCCATGCTCAGATATCCATTCTATCACTACTACAGAATTCTGAGGCGCATAGGAATGCATTGATGAAAGTGTTGAACAAAGCCTACGTACCCAACAATATTACCAATGGAGAGATGGACAATATGGCAGGATAAGTATTGGAAAGCCATAAGATCACTTTCCACGAAGATGAATTGTCACAAAGGGTTAAGTCACAACAGGGCACTGCATATCACAGTGCAGTGCGAAGACAAATTTATTGCCAGGGTCCTGATAGATGGAGGTTCAAGTTTCAACATATGTCCATTGACCGCTCTAAAGAGATTGGGTAAAGGTTTGCATAAGATACGAGCTGGAAGAATGAATGTGAAAGTCTTCGATGGGTCTCAAAGGGCCACGATTGGAGAGACCATCCTCTGTTTGCAGATGGGCCCGACTTGGTTTGGTGTTGAATTTCAAGTGCTAGACATGTCCGCCTCATACAATCTGCTGTTGGGACGACCTTGGATACACGATGTTAGGGATGCAGCTTCTACTCTGCATCAGGCTGTGAAGTTTGAATGGAATCATTAGGAAATGATCATCCATGGAGACGGGAGTAATCCTATTTACACCAATCAGACTATTCCGGTTGTTGAGAATAGAATAAAGTTGGGTGGAGAGACTTACCATCGCGTTGAGCGTGTCAACGCAATTGAGAAAGATAAATGGAAGAGTAGCAAAATAGAGAGCATATTGGCATGGACAGGGTATGAACCTGGTAAGGGGCTCGAAAAGAATCTTCAGGGTATCGCCAAACCAATACAGCTAAAGCGTCACGGCACAACCTTTGGACTTGGATATCAGTACACCTAGCACGAGTATCAGAATTGGTCTCCACCATGGCGCGGTCCTTATTCCCCTCTTGAGCAGTCAATATCGCATTTGAGCCAATCCTTTCATCAGGCTGACATGAATGTGGGGATCTGAAGAAGATGAAGTTCAAGCTGGCTTAAGGAATCTGTTCTTGGAAGATGAAGATATAGACTACAACGCAATAGTTGAGAAAGAGAAAGAGGAGGAAGGCCGAATCATTCAGACAGTGGAAAAGGGAGTTGTTCTCAGAAACTGGATTGCCATACTATCTCGGGCCCGCCGAGTTCCAGGGTAGCCTGGATCCTAGCAGCATTTATCTTGAAAACAATTTTTATGGGCGTTTTTAAAGACAATTTTCAGTATTTTGTTATTTTGCTTCAAAATAATTGTTTGGATCATTAAAACTGCTTTTGTTTGACATTTTGGTATTTATCAATGGTTTGCTATTTTATTATTTATTATCATCCTTTACATTTTCTCTCTACAGTATTATTATTACTTATCTTGATGAACCAATAACTGTTATATGTAATGAGACAACGCAACATAAGGATAGTGACTCAGAGGAAATAGAAGAAGAAGATACAATACCTGAGGAAATTGTTAGAGAAGTGGAAAATTTTGAGAACAAGCCTAAGTCTAATCTGGACGAAACTGAGATAGTCAATTTGGGAGATTCTGAAACAGCCAAAGAAACTCGCATAAGCATTCACCTGTCACCATCAGAGAAAGAAGAGTACACCCATTTCCTGAAAGAGTATGAAGATATTTTTGCATGGTCTTATGATGATATGACTGGTTTGAGCACGTCTATAGTGGCTCATAAACTACCTACCAATCCAATGTGTCCTGCTGTAAAGCAGAAGCTCAGAAAGTTAAAGCCAGATTTGAGTCTAAAAATCAAAGAAGAGGTCACCAAGCAAGTCAAGCTAAGGTTCTCAGTGTGGTCGAATATCCAACCTGGTTGGCTAACATCGTGCCAATTCCAAAGAAGGATGGGAAGATCAGAGTATGTGTCGACTATCAGGACTTAAACAGATCAAGTCCCAAAGATGATTTTCTGTTACCCAATATACATACTGATTGACAACTGTGCCAAGCATGAACTCCAGTCTTTTGTGGATTACTTCGCGGGATATCATCAGATCTGAATGGATGAAGAAGATGTCGAAAATACAGCCTTTATTAAACTATGGGGAGTGTATTTCTAGAAAATGATGCCATTTGGTCTGAAGAATGGTTGGGATACTTATATGAGAGCCATGACAACCATTTTCCACGACATGATACACAAGGAGATAGAAGTATATGTGGATGATGTCATTATCAAATTCAAGAAGGGTACAAATCATATAGCGGATTTGAGAAAGTTCTTTAATCAGCTTCGAAGGTATAATTTGAAACTGAATCCCGCGAAATGTACCTTTGGAGTCTTTGCTGGAAAGTTTTTAGGGTTCATCGTCAGCCGCCAAGGAATTGAGATGGACCCGTCAAAGGTCAAGGCTATCCATGATTTGCCACCTCCAAAGAACAAGAAAGATGTGATGAGCTTCTTGGGGCGTCTCAATTACATCGCCCACTTCATAGCGCAATCGACCGTGATCTGCGAGCCGATTTTTAAAATGTTAAAGAAGGATGACGCAATGAGTTAGACTGAAGAATGCCAGAAAGCTTTCAACAAAATCAAGGAATATTTGTCCACACCACCAGTCCTGGTCCCGCCAGAACCTGGTAGACCTCTGCTACTCTATCTGTCTGCACTAGATGGAGCTTTCGGTTGTGTCTTGGGACAATACGACAAGACGGGGAGGAAAGAGCTGGACATATACTATCTGAGTAAGAAGTTCACACCCTATGAAGTACGATATTCTTTGCTGGAATGCACCTGCTGTGCTCTGATGTGGATATCTCAGAAATTGAGGCACTACTTTTGTGCCTACACCACATATCTTATATCAAGGATAGATCCTCTAAAATAGATTTTCCAAAAATCCATGCCTACATGGAAGCTGGAAAAATGGCAAATACTGTTGAGTAAATTTGACATCGTCTATGTGACTCAGAATGCGGTCAATGGATAGGCATTGGCAGATCACATGGAAAAATATCCTGTAGGAGGAGAATACAAGCCACTGAAAACATATTTTCCCGATGAAGAAGTATCATTTGTAGGGGAAGATATCGCTGAAAGCTACGACGGTTGGAGGATGTTCTTTGATGGGGCTGCAAATTTCAAATGAGTGGGTATCAGAGCTATTTTGGTGTCTAAGACAGGTCAACATTACCCGATATCTGCAAAGCATAGATTCCCGTGCACCAACAATATGGCAGAATATGAGGCTTGCATCTTGGGGCTCAATTTGGCCATTGGCATGAATATCCAGGAATTGCTGGTAATTGGTGATTCAGACCTTCTGGTATATCAGGTTCTAGGAGAGTGGGCTACAAAGAATACCAAAATATTACCATATCTATATCATGTGCAAGAGTTGATGAAGAGGTTCACAAATATAGAGTTTAAATATGTTTCGAGAATCCATAATGAGTTCGCAGACGTATTGGCCACTTTGTCTTCCATGATACAACACCCGGACAAGAATTTTATCGATCCTATTCCAGTAAGGATCCATAATCGGCTAGCTTATTGCACTCACGTTGAAGAAGAAACAGATGGGAATCCGTGGTTCCATAATATCAAGGAATACTTGGCAAAAGGAGAGTACCCGGAGCATGCAAATCATACTCAGAAACGCACATTCAGAAGATTATCCAACCATTTCTTCCAAAGTGGAGGAATTCTGAATAGAAGGACTCCATATCTATGATTATTATGGTGCGTTGACGCCAAGGAAGCTTCCAAACTGCTTGAAGAGATACACGCCGGAACTTGCGGACCACACATGAACGATTTTATTTTAGCCAAGAAGATATTGAGAGCATGATATTTTTGGATGACTATGGAAACAGACTGCATCAGGTATGTCCACAAGTGTCATCAGTGCCAAATACATGCAGATATGATACAGATGCCACCAAATGAACTCAATGCAACAAGTGCACCTTGGCCTTTTGCCGCTTGGAGAATGTATGTCATCGGTCCGATCAAACCCACCGCTTCAAACGAGCACAGGTTCATTTTAGTGGCCATAGACTACTTCAAAAAATGGGTTAAGGCCGCATCTTACAAGGTCGTAACCAAGAAATTCATCGCAGATTTTGTCAGGGATCGTATTGTTTGCCAATTGGGGTGCCAGAATCCATTATCACCGACAACGCCACCAATCTCAACAGTGACTTAATGAAGTCTATGTGTTAAACCTTCAAAATCAAGCATAAGTATTTCACAGCATACATGCCTCAAATGAATGGAGTTGTGGAGGCTGCAAACACGAATATCAAGAAAATATAGAGAAAGATGGTAGACAACCACAAACAATGGCACGAGAATTTACCATTAGCCTTATTAGGGTATCGTAACACAGTCCGCACATCAACTGGGGAAACTCCTTACCTGCTGGTCTACGATACTGGAGTTGTCATTCCCGCCGAGGTTGAAATTCCTTCTTTAAGAATCATACAAGAAGTTGAACTCAGTGATGCACAATAGATAAGAAGTCGCTACGAATAACTAGCTCTTATTGATGGGAAAAGAATGAATGTGGTATTCCATGGTCAACTTTACCATAACAGAATGTCCAGAACTTTCAACAAAAGGGTCAGACCTAGACAGTTCACACCGGGGCACCTGGTGCTGAAGCGGATCTTCCCGCATCAAGAGGAAGCCAAAGGGAAATTTTCACCTAAAATACAAGGGCCCTACATGGTTCATAGAGTACTAACGGGATGAGCACTCATACTTGCAGAGATGGACGGAGAGATTTGGCCAAAGCCTATCAATTCGGACGCAGTCAAAAGATACTATGTTTAGATCGTTTGTATTTCTTCATCTAATGTAACTAAACTATGCTTGACCTGATTCCCGTTTAAGAGGGGATACATAGGCAGCACTGTGGGTTCGATCACAACTCAATAAAATCTTCATTTTCCCCATGGTCAGAAACTGGGGCAGAATTTTGAGGAGGACCCTCAAAATTCCGGAGCAATTCCAGCCAATTTCATCATATGCAGAATGGTCAAATAATCGCTTATTGAACTGGGGCAGAATTTTGAGGAGGGCCCTCAAAATTCTAATACAAGGAAGTCACAATGTCTCTAAAAGTGTCACAGTCATTGGTTCATCCAATTTACTTGATATTGCATACTATTATATTTTTAAATAACTACGTTCATCAAATGCACGCATATGTTTCCTCAAAAACTTCACTTTTATAAATATCCATATGCTACCCATGGTATCTTGAGCAGGGTCTCGATACAGAGCAAAGCAAAGCAAAGCAAGCAGGCGAAGGCACGAACCAACCTTCCCCACAAAACGCAAGATATTTCTTTGGATGTAGGAACAAGGAATATTCGCAAATACGTCCACACATCAAAATCACTATCTTCATAACAACAAAGCTACCAAACGCAAACATATCTCTAGCTAAGAAATACTCTGCTATCACTCATTATCTTTTATTTGCATGAGGCTAAGCATTGCCTCCCTAATTGAATAAGGCTAAGCATTGCCTTTCCTTACATGAGACTAAGCATTGTCTCCCATTTTGCATGAGGCTAAGCCCTGCATCATGAGACTACATAAGTCTAAGCATTGCCTTTCCTTGCATGAGACTAAGCCTTGCCTCCTTAACTACATAAGTCTAAGCATTGCCTTTCCTTGCATGAGACTAAGCATTGTCTCCCATTTTTCATGAGGCTAAGCCCTGCCTCCTCAATTGCATAAGGCTAAGCATTGCCTTTCCTTGCATGAGACTAAGCATTGTCTCCTATTTTGCATGAGGCTAAGCCCTGCCTCCTCAATTGCATGAGACTAAGCATTGTCTCCCATTTTACATGAGGCTAAACTCTGCCTCCTCAATTGCATAGGCTAAGCATTGCCTTTCCTTGCATGAGACTAAGCATTGTCTCATAGTTTGCATGAGGCTAAGTCATGCCTCCTCAATTGCATAAGGCTAAGCATTGCCTTTCCTTGCATGAGACTAAGCATTGTCTCATAGTTTGCATGAGGCTAAGTCATGCCTCCTCAATTGCATAAGGCTAAGCATTGCCTTTCCTTGCATGAGACTAAGCATTGTCTCATAGTTTGCATGAGGCTAAGTCATGCCTCCTCAATTGCATAAGGCTAAGCATTGCCTTTCCTTGCATGAGACTAAGCATTGTCTCATAGTTTGCATGAGGCTAAGTCATGCCTCCTCAATTGCATAAGGCTAAGCATTGCCTTTCCTTGCATGAGACTAAGCATTGTCTCATAGTTTGCATGAGGCTAAGTCATGCCTCCTCAATTGCATAAGGCTAAGCATTGCCTTTCCTTGCATGAGACTAAGCATTGTCTCATAGTTTGCATGAGGCTAAGTCATGCCTCCTCAATTGCATAAGGCTAAGCATTGCCTTTCCTTGCATGAGACTAAGCATTGTCTCATAGTTTGCATGAGGCTAAGTCATGCCTCCTCAATTGCATAAGGCTAAGCATTGCCTTTCCTTGCATGAGACTAAGCATTGTCTCCTATTTTGCATGAGGCTAAGCCTTGCCTCCTAAATTGCATGAGACTAAGCATTGTCTCCCATTTTGCATGAGGCTAAGCCATGCCTCCTTAATTGTATAAGTCTAAGCTCTACATTTCCTTGCATAATACCAAATGCTATGCTACTTGAAATCTAGCACTATTTTTTATTTTTCTCGGGGCAAAGCTCTGCCCCCAATCTTACACAAGACTAAGCTTTGTCTTGTTTCGCTTCGCATATGACCAAGCATCATGGCTTTGCATCTCATAGGCTGAAATATCACCATTTTGTCCAAAGGCATCATCCTCAGAGCCGGAAGACACCATGTCTTGGCATGCGGATCTCTCAATATTGCACATCATTATTCAAAGGCGTCATAGTTCAGAAGCTCCATTTTCATGACCCAAGAACATCATTTCATGGCCTGCGAATCCTTTATCATTCGATTTATGGCCCATGACATCATGGTCTAAGGACATCATCCTCGTCTTCCAAAGACAGCTCTCATGGTCCAAAGGAAATTTGTATCATGTTTAAATTATCGCAATAATCCCGCATATACTTGCATGCATTGCGTTTAAGTTTTGTAGGTAATCCAGGAGGTAACCAATCTTTTAACGGGAGCAATCTTCGCTTCGGTTTTCGTTTGATGCTTACATCCTGAAACAACCTCAAATACAGCCAACCACCATCCATTATCCACTTCCACTTGATAACCGTTCAAATACTCATCCATAGTCGTTCTGAGATACGTCCATTCACAATTCCATATAAACCCATCTGATATCATCCTATCTAGAAGAGCTTGTCCATTCCTATAATAACTCCATCAGCTCAGTTCACCGCTGGATCCAGAACTACACACAGCTTGATTCCCATAATACCAGGGATATGTAGGCAACTCAGAAGCCAGATTTCGGCCTCCATTTTCCAAATCACTCCATTTGGTCAAAATCGGTCATCATTTCTTTACCCAACAACTCTTTCATCATTNGACTAAGCATTGTCTCCATCTTGTATGAGGCTAAGCCCCGCCTCCTTAATTATATAAGGTGAAGCATTGCCTTCCCCTGCATGAGACTAAGCATTGTCTCTATTTTGCATGAGGCTAAGCCATGCCTCCTTAATTGCATAAGGCTAAGCATTACCCTCCCCTGCATGAGACTAAGCATTGTCTCCACCTTTGCATGAGGTTAGCCCTGCCTCCTCAATTGCATAAGGCTAAGCATTGTCTTCCCCTGCATGAGAATAAGCATTATCTCCACCTTTGCATGAGGTTAAGCCCTGCCTCCTCAATTGCATAAGGCTAAGCATTGCCTTCCCCTGCATGAGACTAAGCATTGTCTCCATTTTTGCATGAGGCTAAGCCTTACCTCCTTAATTGTATAAGTCTAAGCATTGCCTTCCCCTGCATGAGACTAAGCATTGTCTCTATTTTGCATGAGGCTAAGCATTGCCTCCTTAATTGCATAAGGCTAAGCACTTCCTTCCCCTACATGAGACTAAGCATTGTCTCCATTTTGCATGAGGCTAAGCCCTGCCTCCATCTTGCACAAGGCTAAGCACTACCTTTCCTTAGACGAGACTAAGCATTGTCTCTCATCCTGCATGAGGCTAAGCCATGACTCCTAAATTGTATGAGACTAATCATCGTCTCCCACTTCGCATGAGGCTAACATTGCCTCCCTAGTCGCATAAGGCTAAGCTCTGCCTTTCCTTGCGTAACCCCAAATGCTATGCTACTTGAAATCTAGCACTATTCTCCACCTCGGGGCTAAGCTCTGCCCCTGATATTACACAAGACTAAGCTATGTTCGCTTCGCATATGACCAAACATTATGTCTTTGCATCTCATGGGCTGAAACATCACCATTCTGTCCAAAGGCGTCATAGTTTGAAGGAATCATCCTCATAGTCGGAAGACACCATGCCATGGCTAGAGGATCTCTCAATATTGCACATCATTATTCAAAGGCGTCATAGTTCAGAGGCACCATTTTCATGGCCCGAGAACATTATTTCATGGCCTGCGAATCCCTTATCACGCAATTCATGGCCCGGGACATCATGGTCTAAGGACATAATACCCATCATCCAAAGTCAGCTTTCATGGTCCAAAGAAAATTTGCATCATGTTTAAATTATCGCAATATACACCTTCATGCATTGTGTTTTAAGTTTTGCAGGTAATCCAGGAAGTAACCGTTCTCCTAACGGGAGCAATCTTCGCTCCGATTTTCATTCAACGCTCACATCCTACAATTATTTCAAACGTAACCAACCACCGTCCGTTACCCATTCCCATATGATAACCGTTCAAATATCCATAACCATTCCAAGGTACATCCATTCACAAATTTGATATCGTCCTATCCATAAGAAGTTGTCTGTTCCTATAACAACTCCATCGGCTTATTCCATTGTTGGATCCAGAACTACACACGGCCTGTTTCTTGTAAAACCGGGAATATGTAGGCAACTCAAAAACTGGAGTTCGGCCTATATGTTTTCAAATCACCCCATTTGGTCAAAATCGATCATCATTTCTTTACCCGACAACTCTTTCATTATTCCCGGGTAAAGAGGGGCAGCTGTTGATATCCAATTGATATATATATATATATATATATATATATATATATATATACACTTTCAAGAATAGTATATTTGCATCATCATTTAGTTTATAAACCTATACGAGCAATTTTCATAATTTCCCATAATTTGTAAGAGCTATAAATTAATTTCTTCTTGCATTTTATTGTATAAATATCCAATAGTTACCCTTGAAATAAATTTTATGATGTTTTAATCATCCAAACTTATTATTTACACCAACATGTATGTTTTATTTCGTTTTTGCATAATTACATTTGCATTTTTAGGCTAATTGCATATTTTTGCAATAATAGCCTATATTCATGTATAATTACATTATTTATGACAAAATAACTCTTTATATTCTTATAATATCAAGTTATTATTTTCTATCATTTTAGTACACAAATAATATTTTTTTTATTTTTAATTACTTTTATAAATTATTTTTTGATAAATATTGGGTATTTAAAAACTAGCCCTAATTTATAAACAATTGCGGACCAAATAATGGCCCAAAACCCCAATACCCTAGCCCAATAACCCCAGCCCAAACCAACAACCGCTTAACCCAAACATTCTAGTCGGTACCCTTTTAAATAACCCGCCCCGCTTCCCCTTTTGATCGTGGACGTTGATCTCAAATGATCAACGGCCCATAATAAACCTACCCATCTCTTTATATCCCATCACCCAAAAAACCCTAACCCATTTCACCCGTCTGCCGCCTCTATACACTCTCAACCCCTTCCCTCTCTGAAGAACCCTAAAGTCGCCGCCCCCCAAATTCTTCTCCTAATCCCACCAAGCATGGGATTTGATTGCTATTACTTACCATACTCGACCCCTCTTTGGCACTGCTATTCTCCTATAGTGCTTGCCAAAACATGGCAAGTAGATCTCTTCAAAATCGAACCAAAATTGGTTCAAATCTCTGATTTTGAGTATTATTTTGTCTATATTTGTCCTATGCTACTGTCAGTCCGATTGTTGTTTATATATGCTGTCGATATTTACTTTCCCTAAAAAACTAGGGTTTGCAGATTTCTTAAATTGATTTTCAGACCTATTTGTATATTTATTTTCCTTGTTTGTTGCTTAAATCACTCTGTTACCATTTGATTCTTACTATTATATAAACCCCTCCCCCATTCCCTTCTAGACAAGACTTCAATCGCTAATTTTCACTGAAAATATTAGGGCTTTTACTTTGTGTTCGATTATTATTTTATTCTGTTTGGTTCTTGGCCGGCTGAAAGCCAAGACCACCGGACTTCCTACTTTTCCGAACTTGCTTGGGTGTGAGCATTGCCCTGGGTTCTTGAAACCCTTGGGAACTTGATGTATCTGAGATTCTGGGTCCTGATTGTTGTTCTTTTCTTGTTTGTTGAGCAATAACTGGTTAGTTCTCAACCTTCGTAATGTTTATTCCATTATATTTTAATTAGCATATCTATGTTCTCTTAAATTGCATGATTTGATATAATTCTGTGACTTTCTTCATGTGTAATTCTGCCTATAGCATGAACTTCTCTAGCATCGTCTCACGCCTAAACTGTTAGCCCTAAAAAATGTCTTTGTATTTAACTTAGGAAATTTGGACAGTTTGAAGCATGTTTAGCTTAATGTTATTGATAATTTGAGTGTTTGCCTTGTTTAGATGGCCTAATCCATGTTTCTTACCGGATTCTGAATTTTTATAGTGATTAATTTATGTTATTAGTATTCCCTAATCTATTAAAACCTTCACTCTAGTTGTAATTTGTTTCTATGACTATGTCTGTCACTTAGCGTGTTCTTGCCCTACCCAATTCTGTACCACCTAACAACTGGTTATCCTTTAGACTAGCTTTTCTTGACTGGTGCCCTCTGTGATATCTGATTCTGTTTGCTTCATCGAGTATAAATTGTACTGTTAATCCCTAGGTTTAGCATAATTTTATCCTTGAGGTTGAACTTGTTAATTTAGTGTTAATTAGCTGACTTGATGTTCCTTTGTTTATCAGTATGTAACAAATATACCCTGCCCCAATGTGTTATGTGACAAATTGCAACATAAACTTATTTTCTTGAGGTTGAACTTGTTAATTTAGTGTTAATTAGCTGACTTGATGTTCCTTTGTTTATCAGTATGTAACAAATATACCCTGCCCCAATGTGTTATGTGACAAATTGCAACATAAACTTATTTTCTTGAGGTTGAACTTGTTAATTTAGTGTTAATTAGCTGACTTGATGTTCCTTTGTTTATCAGTATGTAACAAATATACCCTGCCCCAATGTGTTATGTGACAAATTGCAACATAAACTTATTTTCTTGAGGTTGAACTTGTTAATTTAGTGTTAATTAGCTGACTTGATGTTCCTTTGTTTATCAGTATGTAACAAATATACCCTGCCCCAATGTGTTATGTGACAAATTGCAACATAAACTTATTTTCTTGAGGTTGAACTTGTTAATTTAGTGTTAATTAGCTGACTTGATGTTCCTTTGTTTATCAGTATGTAACAAATATACCCTGCCCCAATGTGTTATGTGACAAATTGCAACATAAACTTATTTTCTTGAGGTTGAACTTGTTAATTTAGTGTTAATTAGCTGACTTGATGTTCCTTTGTTTATCAGTATGTAACAAATATACCCTGCCCCAATGTGTTATGTGACAAATTGCAACATAAACTTATTTTCTTGAGGTTGAACTTGTTAATTTAGTGTTAATTAGCTGACTTGATGTTCCTTTGTTTATCAGTATGTAACAAATATACCCTGCCCCAATGTGTTATGTGACAAATTGCAACATAAACTTATTTTCTTGAGGTTGAACTTGTTAATTTAGTGTTAATTAGCTGGCTTGATGTTCCTTTGTTTATCAGTATGTAACAAATATACCCTGCCCCAATGAGTTCATGCACACTCTGTTCATTATGTGATCACTTTGTAATGTTTGCAAATACACTTTTCCAAACCTTATTACTTTACTACTATTTTCATTGGTTTCTTCCTCATTCTAAACCTATAATTCTTGGACGGCTGAAAGCCAAGCCCCCCTAAAACTTCTCTATTAACCTCCCTAGTGTGAGAACTGCTCGGGGTCCATTTTGAGACCCTTGTGAACTCTGACACACTAGGGCCTAAGGTTCTTGGCCACTTTCTTCTTGATTACTCAATTCTGCCTCTCCCTTGCCTATTAAATAGGCCAATTGGCTTGTGTAAATGACTGTTTCCTAGATCCTTTGATCAACTATGGTTGTTGGGTTGGTCCAAGTTCTCTTGTGATTCTAGGTTATGCTAAAATCCGTGTGGAGGTGCAATAGAAAGCCTGGCTGGGCTAGGTACACTTTGGGCTTGTCTTAGGCCCACTATAGTTATTTTGTAACACATTGGATTTTATTTCATTACTGGGCCTGTAATAATTCTGTAATAACAATTGGGTCTATTCTAATGCTTGCATGAAAGGGTAGAAATATTGCCTATAGGATTTGAGCGTTAATTCATTCAACGTGTTCTGCTCCTTTGTGTTTCGTTAGATAACATGCCTATAGGACACAAATAATCTCACATGTGCACATGTTTATTTTCACACATTTTTGACTGCCTATTATACTGCAATACAGTAATTATTTATTCAAATTGCTTCACGTAGATATCATGCCTAGAGGACTATAATCGAATTAACTACTGTTACTGTTATTCCCATCATATTGCTTGCCTAGAAAGCATGCCCATAGGAATGAAAAGATGAAAAAAAACAGTTTTAATTGCCCATTCTTAGAAATCCTGCCTATAGGATCCTGTTGCTCGCCTAAATATGCTGATAAAAAATCAAATGTTGGTAATTTTGAACTACCAATTGTTTCACTGCTTTACTGCGCAAACACGTTAGAAAGCATTCTTATAGGGTTTGTAATACTCTCAATCTGCAAATTCGTGTTCTAAGCAAGCAACATTGCATGTACGTTTAAAATTCAAAATCACCTAGAAGCCATGACTATAGGATCTAAAGACTTTATTCTCTATTAATTTTGGAATTTGTCACTTGCCTAATAGGTACAAACCTGTTTGCGTGCATTTGTTGCTTATATGTGGAGACCAACTTGAGCCATTTACTGCCTTTATGTGTAGTTCTGCATGTTTTTGATTGTCTCTTAGATTTATCACTTTGAGCAGCCTAGGTTAAGTCTAGAACTACCCCAAATAGAGGTCCAAATGCCTCTTGGGCCATAGGCATGGGACGGGTAGAGCACGCATAAGGCGCGATTTAAAATCATTTAGTGCGCTTTAGGTGACAAACTTAAAGATAGTAATTGGGTAGCAGGAGATGATAGTTTGTACCCGCTGAATAATACGAGTAACGCCCCATCTCAAGGGAGTTACGAAGTATTATTTATGTTGCACGGGGTGATCCTTTAGGCTAAAAACACTTAGGACCCCCCATCTTGCCTTTAAATCAATTATTTGTATTTATTCAATGTCTTTCGATAATAACTACCCAAACTTCTTGTTTTTCTCTCTGTTTATCTGACTAATTCATATAATTCGAGTTCGACCGGGACCCACAGTTGTGGACCTCGAAGAGTGCCTAACACATTCTCTTCGAGGTAATTTGAGCCCTTACCCGATCTTTGGTGACGCAAACTGACTAAACCAGAGTTATCTGCAATTTGGTGTCCTAACGCACCTCAAACCCATTAGGTGGCGACTCTCTCTTTTAACACCTCCTTTAAAAGAGTTGTCATGTGTCGAAACCCGAATTCGCGAGAAAAAGGGGCGTGACATCACATTTATTGCATGTTTTCATTCTCATATTTATTGATAATTATTGGGCATTAACTTGGTATTCATTGACTTGAACACGGTCTCGTACCGTCAAAATTATCAAACTTCAGATCTAGGATTTATTATATTTAACTAGGTTTCACCCATTATCTTCTTATTAAATTGGTTTAACAAAAAGGGCCTAAAATATTTTGGTCAAACAATTTGGCGCCTTCTGTATAGAGTTCCTAGTTAAAAATTTTAGTTTCTTCTAGATCTAAAAAAACAACAAAAGCTTTCGTTTTCATATTTGCACAAGCTAACAATGGCAGGAAAAGGAGAGGAAAGACTGAAAACAGTGATGGGGTCACCACTAACCTCCTAAGCACTATCAACAAGGTTGGCATAGAAGACGAGGAGAACGTGACGCCGAGTGCCTCACCCAGGAGAAGTGACTCCACTACCCCTCATGGGAGTGTAACCGCTTCACATGAGAAGGGAGCCTCAACATCCATGATGGAGGAAGCACCGCCGACAGTGAAAATATTATTGGAGGCGTGGTTAAAAAGTACTCTAAACACTATACTCCACAAACCCGCTCAAGGGGCGAGTAGGAACACCGCATAAGTTGACACCACAACAACTGTCAACGAGCAACACGCTCCTCCCCCAACAGGTAACATTCACACCGTTGTTGATGCAGGTAATGATGCCCTCACAGCTATTTTGAGGAAAATGGAAGAAATGGAGAACGAGAATAAAGCACTCCGCGACCAAATGAGGGAGCATCAAGAAAGGGTTGATAAGATATCGGGTGCCCCGAAACTTCTGCCAAAACAGGACATCGGCCGGTTCGGGGAACAGCCATACAACGAGGAGGCAGCCTCACATGCCATACCCAAAACCTTCAAAATGCCACCATATTTAAAAAATATACGACGGCACAACGGACCCTGAAGACCATATCATCCATTACGTCACGGCGGTAAAAAAGCAACGACCTCTCGAAAGAGCAGGTACCATCGATGCTGCTGAAGAAGTTCGACAAAACCCTAACAGGGGGAGCCTTAACATGGTACTCATAATTACCAACACGTTCCATAGTGACGTTCGAGGAAATGGATGACAAGTTCATCACCGCCCATGCTGGGGACAAGAAAGAAAAAGCAAGGGTGAATGACATATTCGCCATCAGACAATCGGCTGGCGAAGGACTCAAAGACTTCCTTGCCCAGTCCAATAGAGTAAGAATGAGCCTGCCAAACATGTCAGAGGGGATGGCGGTAGCGCCGTTCCAAAATGGGTTAAACAGGAACGGGTCGAGGGCAACCAGAAAATTATTAAGCAGACTCATGAAATACCCTCCTACCACCTGGGAAGAAATTCACAACTCTTACTGTACCGAGGTGAGAGAAAACAAAGACGACCTCAATAGTCCAACTCAACGGTTAACATCAGTCCAAATGGAATCAGGGAACGATCATCGGAATGACAGCCGAAGAGATCACGCAGGTCCACGCCTCAATCAGGAAAGGCACCAACCGTACATCATAGCGGCCATACCACTACCTTCCCGCCAAGCCGAAGGGCCATCCAGGCCACAGACGGGGTTCACCAAAACGAAAGAGGTATGCCTCTACTTTTACCTACTCATAAATTTTGTGTTTCTCCTTCAAAAATAGTTTACGCCCTAGAGAAGCTTGGTCCCAAGGTGAAATGGCCACAAAAGATGAAGTCTGACCCAAATTCCAGAAAGTCGAATGCCCTCTGCGAGTTCCATCAGGATTGGGGTCATAAGACCGAGGATTGCATAGCCTTACAGAAAGAAGTAGTGAACATGCTCCACCAAGGGCATTTAAGGGAGATGATGAGCGACCGAGGAAGAGCCAATTTCGCCCATGGATGAGAACAACATCAAGGCCTCCCAAAGCCATCCTCCCCCACCCGCACCATCTAAATGATCATAGGTGGAAGCGACGAAGCAACAATCAACCATGTGAAGTTCACCACCACACACAAATTGAAGCGATCGATCACCCATGAACGGTATGATGACCTCGAAGACAGTATCATCTTCGATAAGTCAAATACCTACGGTTTGACCTTTCCTTATTTCGACACTCTTGTCATTACTTTACGAATTTCAGATACCGATGTAAAAAGAATCATGGTAGGCGACAGAAGCGGCACGTGTATTATCCACCCCAGAGTCTTACACAAATGAGACTCAAGGATAAGATAGTATCCCGCTGCATAACATTAACAGGCTTTAACAATGCAGTCGAATAAACCTCCGGAGAGATAGCATTTCCCGTTCTGTCCGGGGGCGTCACCTTGGAAACAACATTCCATGTCATGAACCAAAACACAGCCTACAACACCATTATAGGGCGACCCTGGATACACGCCATAAGGGCCATCCCATCTAGCTTATATCAGGTCATCAAGTTCCCTAACCCATAGGGAATATTCACCATCTGCGGTGAACAGTGCACATCTCAAGAATGCTACTGCATCGCCCAAGACTGCACATATACTTAACAGTTAAGAGGGGAGGTCTCATGAGCATAGTAATTACCGAAGTCGGGGCCCGAGTCCGACAATCAAAAAGACGTCATCAAAGATCCTGACATCATGGAAGCCACAGGATCAACACTGGAAGACCTCGATCCCATTCAACTAGACAGAAGCGACCACAACAAAAAAGCTTACATCGGCCACAAACTCACAAAACCAGGTAAACTCCATAAATCTTTAACTGATAACGCCGATTTATTTGCTTTCTCCCATGTAGATATGCCAGGTTTCCCGAAAGACATTGCAATACACAAGCTGAACGTCGATCCACCCTACCTGTCGGTATGACAAATCAGAAGAAAGTTTAATGCTGCAATTAACGAGGCCGTTCGTGAAGAGGTAGAAACATTGCTCGCCAACGGTTCCATTCGAGAGTAAAAGTACCCCCAATGGGTTGCCAACATGGTCATGGTGAAAAATAGAAATGGGAAATGGCACATGTGAGTAGACTTCAAGGACCTAAACAAAGCCTTCCCAAAAGACTCCTTCCTGTTGCCTCACATCGATCAACTCATCGACGCAACAGCGGGGCACGAGTTATTAAGTTTCTTGGACGCCTACTCAGGCTACAACAAATTCCTCATGGAAGAGGAGGACCAGGAAAAGACCACCTTCATCACCCACCAAGGGATGTACTGCTATAGAGTCATGTCGTTTGGGTTGAAAAATGCAGGGGCGACCTATCAGAGGATAGTAACCAAGATGTTCAAAGAGCAACTTAGAAAAACGATGGAAGTCTACATAGATGACATGTTGGTCAAATCAAAAAGAAAAGAGGACCATGTCGATGGGAAGCCTTCGACATACTTAGGCGATACGGCATGAAGTTGTACCCCGAAAAGTGCGCCTTCGGTGTGACCTTTGGAAGTTCCTCGACTTTTTGGTGTCGCATAGAGGCATTGAGGTCATTCCCAACCAATTCAAGGCTATAGAGGGAATACCTAAAATTTTAACCAGCAAGAAACAGGTGCAGAAGCTGACTGGCCGTATAGCCACCCTGTCGAGGTTCATCTCACGATCCTCTGACAGATGCAACAAATTCTTCAAGGTACTCAAAAAGGAAAACGAACTCCAGTGGAATTCCGAGTGCATCAATGCCCTAATAGAATTAAAGGCAAACTTGACCTTGCCCCCGCTACTCGCCAAGGCAGAACCCGGCGAGTGTCTCTTAATCTACCTGGCCATATCCGACATCGCAGTAAGCGCAGTCTTGGTCCGTGAAACAAAGGTACGTAATCTCCAATCTATTACATTAGCAAAACCCTGGTCGATGCCGAAATGAGGTATCCCCACCTCGAAAAGTTGGCCCTAGAATTAGTCATAATTTCACGAAAGCTTAGACCCTATTTTCAATGCCATCTCATCTCGGTGGTCATGACTTTCCCCCTAAGAAGAATCCTACATAAACCCAAGTTGTCGGGTAGATTGGCCAAGTGAGACATCAGATTAAGCTAGCATGATATAACATATCAGCTGCGAACATTGATAAAGTCGCAAGTGCTCGACGTCTTCGTCTCCGACTTCAGTGCCAAAATAATGCCTGAGGCCGAGCAGGAAGCCTCCCGTACCTCCAGCTACCCTACCTATGGGTCCTATACACCGATGGCACCTCCAACGCGTCAGGATCTGGAATGGGACTCGTACTCGAGGTCCCAACAGGCAAAGTCATCCTCCAGTCCATACGGTGTCCCGATAAGACTAACCATGAGGCTGAGTATGAGGTCGTAATTGTAGGATTGAGACTAGCTCTCAAGTATGGAGCACGGCGAGTCATCCTCCGATGTGACTCACAAATCGTCGTCAACCAAGTCACGGGGACTTTCCAAATCAAAGAACAGAGGCTACAAAAATATGATGACCCAAAATATCATTTTTAAATTTAATACTAATTAATTATGTATTCTAAGACCTTGAAAAGCACTATTTATCATTCCTCGACTTGCATGCGCAGTCCGTAAAATTTTCTGGAAAGTTTTTATGTGAAAAATGGATTAAAATGTCAATTAGAGCTTTAAAACTCAATGGAGTTGACTTTGGTCAACATTTTGAGCAAACGGACTCAGATCAGTATTTCAACAGTTCCTATAGGTCCGTATCGTGATTTGGGACTTGGACAAATGCCCGGAATCAAATTCCGAGGTCCCCAGCTCGAGATATAGAATTTTGATGCAAAATTAAAAGTTTTAAGTTCAAATAGAGATCGGATGTCGAATTATGTGCAAACGACCATGGAATAGAATTTTGATGATTCCAACAGCTTTGTATGTTGATTTTGGACTTAGGAGCATGATCAAAATTTTATTTGGAAGCCCGTAGTGAAATTAGGCTTAAAATGGCTAAAATAGGAATTTAAAGTTTGAAAGTTTGACCGGGGAGTTGACTTTTTGATATCTGGGTCGAAATCCAATTCTGAAAATTTTCACAGCTTCGTTATGGAATTTAAGACGTGTGTGCAAAATTTAAAGTCAATCTGACTTGATTTGATAGGTTCCAGCATCGAATGTAGAAGTTGTGAATTGGGGTATAATTTGTGGTTTTAGCATTGTTTGATGTGATTTCGAGGTTCGACTAAGTTTATATGATATTTTAGGACTTGTTGGTATATTTAGTTGAGGTCCCGAGGGGCTCGGGTGAGTTTCAGATGGTTAACGGATCAGAAAATGGACTTAAACAGCTGCTGCAATTTTTCTCTTCTGCTGGAAATTCTGGGCTGTGATCGAGCCCAAGATCGAGGCCCACAATCGAGCTCCCATGATCGAGCTCCCATGATCGAGCTCCCAAGATCGATCTCCCAAGATCGAGCTCCCAAGATCGAGCTCCCTGATCGGACTGGACAGATCTGTAAGTTATAAAAACAGAGGCATTCGAATCATTTGCCATTTTTGACAAACTTGAGTTTGAGCAGAGGCGACTTTTGACAGATTTTCAAGGAAAGACATTTTGGGTAAGTGATTCCAACTAGGATTTGGTCTATATACACAAATATATCATTGTTTTCACCATTTAATTAGTGTTTTGAGATTGAAATTTAAACAATTTTAGAAATCTCATAGAAATGAATTTTTGAGATTTCGGTATCGATTCAGAGTCGGATTTGAGTGAAACTTGTATGGTTGGACTCGTAATTGAATGGGTTGTCGGATTTCATAACTTTCATTAGATTTCGAGATGTGGGCCCCATGGACGAATTTTAATTAATTTCGGGATTTTTATTGAAAATATAGTATTTCTTATAGAATTGATTCCTATAAATTTTAGTGATTGTATCGAATTATTTATGGTTAGATTCGAGCCAATCAAAGTTGGATAATCGAGGAAAGGGCCTTATAGTGGATTAAATTGGAGCAAATTGAGGTAAGTCTCTTGTCTAATCTTGTGAGAGGGAAATGTACCCCATAGGTGATTAAATTAAATAATTGTTGCTAATTGCGGGGGCTACGTACGCATGAGGTGACAAGAGTCTGTGCGTTGCTACTATTAATGCCAAAGTCCGGGTAGTTTAGGACTCAAAGCATGAATTACTTGTGTAAATTGTATTCTTTATTAATTAAAATATTTGATGTATATATTGTGAATTGTTATGAAAGGTAGAAAAATATGAAATTTTCATATGCTTAATTTTTGTTTAAATTAATTAATTATTGAAATAAATTGTTATTCTCTCGAATAAAGTTTACAATAAGTACTCTTATTCCGGAGGTACATAAGAAAATGTCCTCTTTTCTTGTGGATCGGGCCGAACGCCTTGACAGGATAGATGCATCTATGGATCGTGCTGCACGTCCCTCGGCAGTATACATAATATTCTGAATCAGGCCGAACGACCTCGGCAGAAATCGTGCTTAATAATAATAATTACATGATACTTTGATAGTTTATTGTAGCTTGTGAAGCTAATTGATAAATTTGTAAATCTTTGGAATTTAAGGATTATTATCCCTGTTAGCTAAGGAATTATTGTTATTCCTGTAAATGAGATTAATTGATAAACTGGAAATTTATTGGAATTGAAGGAATTTAGTTAATATACTGAGAATTGTTGCATTTGAAGGAAGTTAATTATTTCTGCTGGTTAAATAAATTATTGTTATATTCTGTGAATCATACTGAATTATATTTTCTAGTTTTATTTCAATTATTATTATTGACCCGTAGTGAGTGTGAAAGTCGGCCATCTCGTCTCTACCACTTCGAGATTAAGATTGATACTTACTGGGTACACGTTGTTTACGTACTCATACTACACTTGCTGCACTCGTTTTGCATGACCTGAGGCAAGTACTAGTGGGTGACCTACCGTCTTGCACCCACGTTATCTAGGGGCATAGTGGTGAGCAACCTTTCTGAGCCATTCTGCAGCTACCAGTGTCTCTCCTTGTATTTCTTTTTTATTCTGTCTATTTTTATTTCATAGAGTATTTGAGGTTTTGTATAATCTACTAGATATTCATACACTTATGACACCAGGTCTTGACACACACATTGGTAGAATTTGGTATTTTATTATTTTCTTGGATTAAAAGTTTAATCAATATACGTTTAATTTATTAGTTGGCTTGCCTAGCTGTAGTGTTGGATGCCATCACGACTTATAGGTGAAATTGGGTCGTGACAACATGGTATCAGAGCACTAGGTTCACGTAGGTCTCACAAGTTATGAGCAGACCTAATAGAGTCTTGCGGATCGGTACGGAGATGTCTGTGCTTATCTTTGAGAGGCTATAGGGTGTTAGGAAACTACCTTTCTTCTTATTCCATCGTGGAATTAATGTAATACTAAATATCCTTCTCTTATTCTCTCATATATGGTGAGAACGCTCTCTAATGAGGTTCTAGACCAGGGAAGAGCTACTCCCCCAGTTGCTAGAGGCTGAGGGAGGGCTCCAGCCCATGGTAGAGAGCGAGGATGTCCTAGGACTGTTCCAGTTATGCCGCTAGTGGGTCCAGCAGAGAATCTCATTATTGAGGAATAGGGTGAGGTGCGTGTGGCAGAGCCAGCTCTAGTGGATTTCACATCTGCACCAGGATTTCAGGATGTCATGGGTCGTATCCTGCGGTTCATGGACAATATGACTCAGGCCGGTTTATTTCTGGCAGACCCAGCCACATCTCAGGCAGGTGGGGTAGCACAGACCCCGATCGCACAGGCCCATGGACAGGCAGCTGCTATATATCAGACCCGGGGTGCACTACCGGTGGGTGGAGCCCAGCCAGTAGCAGCTGCTACACCTGAGCCCAGGCCAACTGTCTTTGGGGGTGAGCGACATAAGGATCCCCAGGATTTCATTGATTGGTGCAAGGATAGACTGTACAACATGAAGATATTGGAGTTTCATGGGGTAGACTTTGCTACTTTTCAGCTAGAGGGCAGAGCCCGTAGATGGTGGTAGTCTTATGTTCTTGGTAGACCAGCAGATTCTCCTCTCATAACTTGGGATAGGTTCACCCGTATCTTCCTGGATAGGTATATTCCACTCTCCCAGAGGGAAGAATTGAGGTTTCAGTTTGAGCAGCTCCAACAGGGTCAGATATCAGTGACCGATTATGAGGCGAGGTTTTTTGAGTTATCTCGCCATGCACTTATGATACTACCTACTGAGGCGAAGAGAGTGCGGAGGTTTGTTGCGAGTTTACATACTGGCATTCAGTCCACTATGGCTCGAGAGGTTAAGATGGGTACTTCTTATGAGCTAGTCGTGGAGATAACCCGTATGATTGAGGGTGTACGTCAGCAGAGCCGAGAGCAGGGTATGAGAGATAAGTAGTTCAGGTATTCTATAGAGTTCAGAGGTGCTCCGTCTAGGGGTAGAGGTCAGTTCATGAGAGGGCAGTCCAGCAGGCCCGCATATCCAGCACCACCACCTCCTCGGGGTGCTCCAGTATGAACTTATTTCAGTACTATACCAGAGAGTTCTTATCGCCCACCAGCTATTCAGGGTTCTTCCAGTGGGTATTCAGATCCCCAGGGCCAGACCTCTAGTCAGTGGCTTATTGCACAGCAGAGTTGTTACGAGTGCGAGGATCCCAGTCATATACGGAGATTTTTCCCCAGACTTCGGGGTAAACTAGTGCAACAGGGTCAGCAGCCTATGATTACCGGACCAGTTGCTCCACCAGTCGTCCGACCACCTAGAGATGGAGGACAGGTGGGTAGGGGCCGTCTTAGAGGTGGAGGTCAGCCAGTTGGCACTCCAGCTCGATTCTATGCTTTTCCGGCTAGACCAGATGCAAAGGCCTCAGATGCCGTGATTACAGGTATTATTTCTATTTGCGGCAAATATGCCTCGGTATTATTCGATCCAGGATCTACGTATCCATATGTGTCATCTCTATTTGCTCCATTCCTGGGTGTTTCTTGTGAGTCCTTGAGTACTCTTGTTTATGTGTCCACTCCTGTGGGCGATTCTGTTATTGTGAACCGGATCTACCGATCTTGTATTATTACATTATATGGTTATGAAACTAGAGCAGATCTTCTATTGCTTGAGATGACCGATTTTGAAATTATTCTAGGCATGGACTGGATATCTCTATATCATGCTATTCTAGATTGCCATGCCAAGACTGTTACCTTGGCTATTCCTGCATTGCCTAAGCTGGAGTGGAAGGGTTCGTCTGTTAGTTCATTTAATCGAGTTATTTATTTTATAAAGGATCAACACATGGTTGAGAAGGGTTGTTTGGCTTATCTAGCCTATGTTTGGGATACTACTGTAGAGACTCTAGCTATTGATTCAGTGCCTGTAGTTCGAGAGTTCTCCAATGTATTTCCTTCAGATCTTTCAGGTATGCCACCTGATTGTGATATTGAATTCTGTATTGACTTGGCTCCAGATACCCATCCTATATCTATCCCACTGTATCGCATGGCTCCAAAATAATTGAAAGAACAACTTGAAGAGTTACTGGCCAAAGGGTTCGTCAGACCGAGTGTATCGCCTTGGGGTGCACCGGTATTATTTGTGAAAATGAAGGATGGAACAATGCGGATGTGTATTGATTATCGCTAATTGAACAAAGTCACTATTAAGAACAAGTACTTGTTTCCATAAATTGATGATCTATTTGACCAGTTGCAGGGTGCTAGGGTGTTCTCAAAGATCGACTTGAGGCCGGGGTACCATCAGTTGAAGATTCTGGAATCGGATGTTTCGAAGACTGCTTTACGGACTAGATATGCTCATTATGAGTTTCTGGTGATGTCCTTCGGTTTAACTAATGCCCCGGTAGCGTTTATGGATTTAATGAATAGGGTATTCAGGCCATATATTGATTTGTTTGTCATCGTCTTCATTGATGACACCTTTATCTACTTGCATATTGAGAAGGAGCATGAGCAACATATGAGAGTAGTGCTTCATACATTGCGGGAGCAAAAATTATATGCTAACCTCTCTAAATATGAGTTCTGGCTTGAGTTTGTAGCATTTTTGGGACATATTGTATCAGGCGAGGGTATTAAAGTTGATCCCAAAAAGATTGAGGCAGTTCAGAATTGGCATCGTCCCACTTCGGCGACTGAGATCAGGAGTTTTCTGGGTTTGGCAGGTTATTATCGTCAGTTCGTGAAATATTTTTCATCTATTGCAGCACCTTTGACCAAATTAACCCAGAAGGGTGCTCCGTTCCGATGGTCCGATGATTGTGAGGTGAGCTTTCAAAAGCTCAAGACAGCATTGACTACAACACCAGTGTTAGTGTTGCCTTCCGATTCAGGGATGTATACAGTGTATTATGATGCTTCACGCGTTACTTGGGTTATATATTGATGCAGGAATGGCAAGTTATTGCATATGATTCACGTCAGCTAAAGCCCCATGAAAAGAATTATCCGATACATGATATGGACTTAGCTACGATTGTTCACGCTCTTAAGATTTAGAGGCATTATCTTTATGGGGTGTCTTGTGAAGTTTACACTAATCATCATAGTTTGCAGCATTTGTTTAAGAAGAGGGACCTACATTTGAGGCAGCGCAGGTGGCTGGAGTTATCCGGGCAAAGCAAATGTTGTTGCAGATGCCTTGACCAGAAAGGCAGAGAGTATGGGTAGTTTGGCTTTCATTTCAGCAGGGGAAAGGCCATTAGCCTCGGATATTTAGTCCTTGGCTAATAGACTTGTGAGGCTGGATATTTTAGAGCCCAGCCGAGTTCTTGCATATGTTGTGGCCCAATCTTCACTATTTGAGCAGATCAAGGCTCGCCAGTATGATAACCCACACTTGATGGTTCTTCGTGAAACGGTACTACGAGGTGGTGCCAAGAAAGTTACTATTGGTGCGAATGCTGTTCTGCGACTCCAAGGTCATCTATGTGTTCCTAATGTGGATGGACTGAGGAAAAAGATCCTAGAGGAGGCACACAGTTCTCGGTATTCTATTCATCCAGGTGCTACGAAGATGTATCATGGCCTGAGGCAGCATTATTGGTGGCGACGAATGAAAAAGGACATTGTTGAGCATGCAGCTAGGTGTCTAAATTGTCAGCAAGTTAAATATGAGCACCAGAGACCAGGTGGCCTACTTCAGCAAATGACTATACCGGAGTGGAAATGGGAACACATCACTATGGACTTTGTAGTTGGGTTGCGGCGGACCTTGCGGAAGTTTGATGTAGTTTGGATCATTGTCGACAAGTTGACCAAGTCAGCACATTTCATTTCGGTTGTGACTACGTATACTTCAGAGAGGTTGGTCCAAATTTATATTCAGGAGATAGTTTGGTTGCACAGCGTGCCTATTTCCATCATAGCATATAGAGGTCCTCAGTTTACTTCACATTTCTGGAGAGCAGTACAGAGTGAGTTGGGGACCCGTGTAGATCTCATAATAACTTTTCATCCGCAGACCGACGGGCAGTCAGAGCAGACAATTCAGATTTTGGAGGATATGCTCAAGGCATGGGTGATTGACTTTGGAGGTCAGTGGGATTGTTTCTTGCCTTTGGCCGAGTTTTCTTATAACAACAGTTACCAATCCAGCATCGAGATGGTTCCATTTGATGCTTTGTATGGTCGACGATGTCGTTCGCCCACCGGGTGGTTTGAGCCCGGTGAGTCTAAGTTATATGGTACTGATTTGGTAAAAGATGCCTTGGAAAAGGTAAAGTTGATTCAGGAGCGACTTCGTACAGCACAATCCAGACAGAAGAGTTACGCAGATCAGAAAACACGCAATTTATCCTTTATGATGGGTGAAAAAGTTCTCTTGAATGTTTCGCCGATGAAGGGAATCATGAGATTTGGGAAAAAGGGAAAAATTGAGCCCAAGGTTTATAGGCCCATTTGAGGTGTTGAAACGAGTTGGGGAGGTTTCTTATGAGCTTGCATTGCCTCCCAGCCTATTGGGAGTTCATCATTTTCCATATATCTATACTCCAGAAGTATCATGCCGTCCTATCACATGTGTTAGACTTCAGCATAGTTCAGCTAGATAATAGCTTGGGTTATGAATAGGATCCAGTTGCCATTATTGATAAACAAGATCTCCAGTTGAGGTCCAAGAGGATTTCTGCAGTTAAAGTCCAGTGGAGGGGTCAACCAGTCGAGGAAGCGACTTGGGAGGCCGAGAAAAAACATGCGAAGCAGATATCTACACTTATTCTGCACTTCAAGTATAATTCTGAACCCCTTCGAGGACGAACGTTTGTTTTAGAGGTAGAGAATGTGATGACCCAAACTGTCATTTTTAAATTTAATAATTAATTATATGTTCTAAGACCTCGAAAAGGACTATTTATCATTCCTCGACTTGTGTGTGCAGTCCGTAAAATTTTCTGGAAAGTTTTTATGTGAAAAATAGATTAAAATGTGAATTAGAGCTTTAAAACTCAATAGAGTTGACTTTGGTCAGCATTTTGAGCAAACGGACTTGGATCAGTATTTTGACAGTTTTAGTAGGTCCGTATCGTCATTTGGTACTTGGGCGTATGCCCGGAATCAAATTTCGAAGTCCCTAGCCCGAGATATAGAATTTTGATGAAAAATTAAAAGTTTTAAGTTCAAATAAAGACCGGATGTCGAATTATGTGCAAACGACCCCGGAATAGAATTTTGATGATTCCAATAGCTTCGTATGTTGATTTTGGACTTAGTATCTTGATCGGAATTTTATTTGGAAGTCCGTAGTGAAATTAGGCTTGAAATGGCTAAAATAGGAATTTAAAGTTTGGAAGTTTGACCGGGGAGTTGACTTTTTGATATCGGGGTCGGAATCCAATTCTAAAAATTTTCACAGCTCCGTTATGTCATTTATGACTTGTGTGCAAAATTTGAGGTCAATCGGACTTGATTTGATAGGTTCCGGCATCGAATGTAGAAATTGAAAATTCTTAGTTTCATTAAGCTTGAATTGGGGTATAATTCGTGGTTTTAGCGTTGTTTGATGTGATTTAGAGGTTCAACTAAGTTTGTATGATATTTTAGGACTTGTTGGTATATTTGATTGAGGTCCCGAGGGCCTCAGGTAAGTTTCGGATGGTTAACGGATCAAAAATTGGACTTAAACAGATGCTGCATTTTTTCTCTTCTGCTGGAAATTCTGGGCTAAAATCAAGCTCCCAAGATCGAGCTCCCGAGATCGAGCTCCCTCCCAAGATCGAGCTCTCATGATCAAGCTCCCCTGATCGAGCTCCTTGATCGGACTGGACAGATCTGTAAGTTATAAAAACAGAGGTATTCGACCCATTTGCCATTTTTGACAAACCTGAGCTTAAGCAGAGGCGACCTTTGATAGATTTTCAAGGAAAGACATTTGGGGTATGTGATTCCAACTCTGATTTGGTCTATATACACAAATATATCATTGTTTTCACCATTTAATTAGTGTTTCGAGATTGAAATTTGAAAAAATTTAGAAATCTCATAGAAACGAATTTTTGAGATTTCGGTATCGATTCGGAGTCGGATTTGAATGAAACTAGTATGGTTGGACTCGTAATTGAATGGGTTGTTGGATTTCATAACTTTCGCCGGATTTCGATATGTGAGCCTCACGAACGAATTTTAATTAATTTCGGGATTTTCATTGAAAATGTAGTATTTCTTATAGAATTGATTCATATAAATTTTAGTGATTGTATCGAATTATTTATGGTTAGATTCGAGCCAATCAAAGTTGGATAATCGAGTAAAGGGCCTTCTAGTGGATTAAATTGGAGCAAATTGAGATAAGTCTCTTTCTAATCTTGTGAGGGAAATATTTACCCCATAGGTGATTAAATTAAATAATTGTTGCTAATTGCGGGGGCTACATACAGACGAGGTGACGAGAGTCCATGCGTAGCTACTATTAATACTAAAGTCCGGATAGTTTAGGACTCAAAGCATGAATTACTGGTGTAAATTGTATTCTTTATTAATTAAAATATTTGATGTATATATTGTGAATTGTTATGAAAGGTAGAAAAATATGAAATTTTCATATGCTTAATTTTTGTTTAGATTAATTAATTGTTGAAATAAATTGTTATCCTCTCGAATACAGTTTACAATAAATACTCTTATTCCGGAGGTACATAAGAAAATGTTCTTCTTTCTTGTGGATCGGGCCGAGCGCCTCGGCAGGATAGATGCATCTATGGATCGTCTCGCACGTCCCTCGGCAGTGTACACAATATTCTGGATCGGCTCGATAGTCCTCGGCAGAAATCGTGCTTAATAATAATAATTACATGATACTTTGATAGTTTATTGTAGCTTGTGAAGCTAATTGATAAATTTGGAAATCTTTGGAATTTAAGGATTATTATCCATGTTAGCTAAGGAATTATTGTTATTCCTGTAAATGAGATTAATTGATAAACTGGAAATTTATTGGAATTATACTGAGAATTATTGCATTTGAAGGAATTTAATTATTTTTGCTGGTTAAATAAATTATTGTTATATTCTGTGAATCATGCTGAATTATATACTCTAGTTTTATTTCAATTATTATTATTGACCCGTAGTAAGTGTCAAAGTCGGCCATCTCGTCTCTACCACTTCGAGATTAGGCTTGATACTTACTGGGTACATGTTGTTTACGTACTCATACTACACTTGCTGCATGTTTTGTGCAGGACCTGAGGAAAGTACTAGTGGGGGACCTACCGTCTTACACCCACGTTATCCAGGGGCATAGTGGTGAGCTACCTTTCTGAGCCATTCTCCAACTACCATTGTCTCTCCTTGTATATAGTTTTCATTCTGTCTATTTTTATTTCAGACAGTATTTGAGGTTTTGTATAATCTACTAGATGCTCATACACTTGTGACACCAGGTCTTGACACACACATTGGTAGAATTTGGTATTTATTATTTTCTTGGATTAAAAGTTTAATCAATATACGTTTTATTTATTAGTTGGCTTGCCTAGATTTAGTGTTGGGCGCAATCACGACCTATAGGTGAAATTGGGTCGTGACAAAAAATATCATGCAGAAATTGATAAGCTACTGCCCAAGTTCGACGAGTGCCAACTCGACCAGATACCTCGAGCACAAAACATCGAGGCAGACAACCTCGACAAATTAGCAGCTGCTACCAAGAACATAAGCGGAAAAGAAAATGTGGTCACCCTCCTCCATTCGTCAATAGACCAAATTGAGGTACACACTATAAACTTGACTTGGGACTGGCGCAACCATATTATATCATATTTGCAAGACGGAGTGCTCCCATTCATCAAAAAAGAAGCCAAGAAGCTTCGAATGCAAGCGGCCAGATGTGACAACGGACCCCAATTCACCGGAAAGAAGACCGCTAAAGTTTTTGAGAAATGGAACATCAAGCGAATACTCTCCATGCCATATCATCCTGCAGGCAACGATCAGGCGGATTCTTCTAACAAAACAATACTGAACATCATGAAGAAGAAGCTTGAGGACGCCAAGGGACTGTGGCCGGAATTGCTACCAGAAGTGTTATGGGCATACCGCACCCCGCAAAAAAGAAGCACAGAAGAAAAGCCATATTCACAGGACCGACGCAGTGACACTAATCGAAGTCGGAGAACCAAGTTTGAGATACTCCAACGAGAGCGGACCAAGTAACGATGAGAGCATAAAGCAAGACCTCGACGAAATAGACAGCGGAGAGATATGGCCCACATAAGAATGATAGCTCAAAAACAGCAAGCAGAATGGTACTACAACAAAAAGGCCAAAGTCAGGCCACTCAAGGTCATGGAGTATGTACTCAAAGCCAAAACACAAGTGAGCAAAGACCCACGGGAAGGAAAATTGGGAACCAATTGGGACGGGCCATACAAAATCACGGCGGCAGCAAACAAAGGGTCATTCCAACTAGAAACAATGGAGGGAAAACTACTATCAAACAATTGGAACGTCGCCCACCTCAAATACTTCAACTTCTGAAGACGGACGTCCTCCAAGTCATACTCTTTTTTCCTCACCCGAGTTTTGTCCCAATTGGGTTTTCTCGGGGAGGTTTTTAATGAGGCGACGAAGAGGGCATTTCGAAGTTTAGGTATTAAGTTCACTGCTCCACCTATCGACTACTTCTCCAGGCCGAGTGATGAAGGGACTAGATAGACTGAGACTTCTCGAATGTATGTACGGACCGAACAGCAACATGTAATATTCTTCAATAAATGAATAAACAAAGCAGTATATTATATTCTTACACAACTCCACAAAATTTACACATCATGCCAATGCAGAGAATATACATTCGACCTTGTTCGAATTAACAAAGGAAATGTATATTCGACCTCGCTCGAATTATTTTCTAAGTCTACATTCGACCTCACTCGAATTGTTTTCTAAGTCTACATTCAACCTCGCTCGAATTAACTTACATTCGACCTCGTTCGAATTAACAAAGTAAATGTGCATTCGACCTCCTCGGATTATTTTCTAAGTCTACATTCGACCTCGCTCGAATTAACTTACATTCGACCTCGTTCGAATTAAAAAAGCAAATGTACATTCGACCTCGCTTGAATTATTTTCTAATTTTACATTCGACCTCGCTCAAATTAACTTACATTCGACCTCGTTCAAATTAACAAAGGAAATGTACATTCGATCTCGGTCAAATTATTTTCTAAGTCTACGTTAAACCTCGCTCGAATTAACTTACATTCGACCTTGTTCGAATTAAAAAACGAAATATACATTCGATCTCGCTCAAATTATTTTCTAAGTCTACATTCGACCTCACTCGAATTAACTTACATTCGACCTCGTTGGAATCGATCAACATTCGACCTCGTCCGAATCAACTTACATTCAACCGGCCGAAAGTTAGGGATTTTCTCACAAAAGATGACACTCACGGAAAAGAAAAAAGAAAGAAGAGCCAAAAATACACAGCAAAAGACAACTGCTCCATTTCAATCATTCCAATACGTTTTACAAAGATCTTGAAAGATGCCCCCACAAAAAAGAAAACAGCAAAACACAATAAACAAAAACCAAGTACAAAGACCTCACGCCGCATCGTCCCCCCCCCCCATCACCAACATCACCGGCATACTCATCGTCGTACCAAGAGTTGGAGGAAAGACCATCTAAGGCATCTTCGTCATCATCCCTGACGGGCGTACCAGGATCATAACCACATGCGTCACGAACTGTACGTGTCTTGACACGAACATCCTCGAATTCCGCCTCAGAAATCTTTCCAGCCGTCTTCAGAGACCTGTATATGTCAAGTTGGGCCTCAGCATGAACCCACATTTCATACAACTCTCATGACACACTGGGATCGACAGAAGTATGAGAAGTAGATGGATGGGCCTGCTGTTGTGCCTTCTCGGCTCTTAGGGTGGCAACCTGCTCATTCAGTTCAGACAGCTCCACCTCCAAACCCCCCATCCGCTCTTCAAACCTTGCCTCCTTGATCGCCTAAGTTTCCGCCTCATTAGCTCGCTCATACCTGAAAATACGTAGGGTACCCCCTAGGGCTGCCGCCTTTGCCACAGCGGCCATTCTGCCTTTCTCAGCTCGGCCCAACTCTTCAACCCTGGTGCTCAACTCACCCCTCAAGTTGAAGGCCCTTAAAGACACCACTTGTGCCTGAAGGTAAGCATTCTCAGCCATAACTCCCTTGCTCACCTCGAGCTCATATTCCTTAGCCCTCAGCGCCCCCTCAAGCACGCTGCATCTGCCAATGACCCTCATAAGCTCCTCATCTTTCTCCCTCAGCTCCTCATCTTTCTTCTTGAGCTCATCGCAAAGCATCTGAAATTTTCCATCCTTGCCAAGTACGTTGACCAGCGTTCGGTGCTTAGAACGGTACTCTCTTTACTTGGATTCCATCTTCTTGAAGAGGGTCGTCCTTCGCTCTTCCCGCCGATCACGCTCAATCTCCAAGATGAGGATCTGACATGCAAAAGAAGACAAGTCAGCGGAAGTAAACTACATATAAGAATGGAACTAACTTAACATGGGAAAAGTAAACTTACTCGCAAGGCCATGCCAGATATACCCAATGACAGATCCGCATCCTTCAGCGTCTGCAGCATCCTATTCTCAGAGTCCGGGCACATAAGAGAAAAGGCCGCCACCGCCCATTCTGAGTTGACCAAGAGGTTATAATCTACGGGGATGACTCGGGTGAACCTCTCCTCAAAAGCCCGTACCTCCTCAGGGTCAATATCGGAGCCCAACCCATCATCTTCTACGAGGATGGTATTATCCCTCCCGTCCGCTGACGATGAGCCGACCTCGGCTGTTCGTTTAGGCTCCCTTCTATCGCAGGTCACTTCAACCTTTGACGGCCTCCCCTCTGTGACGATAATCGGTGTAGGAGCAGCCTTAATGCCCAGTAAGGGCGTCGACTCCGCATCTAAAATAATGGGCCTTTCCGACTCGGCATCAGCAACACCGATCCTTCCGGTCTCCACCCTCCACCTTTTCCTCGGTACCGTTTCCTCCTCGCCATGAGACGACTTGTCAATTAGGTGCAAGACAGGGTGAGAAGAGGTCTCAGCCGACGTAATGGCTGCATGTTGGGCGGAATCGCTTGTTACACCCTATATTTTTGTACGTAAAAATGCATCATAAGCAAACTAATCATGTTACCT
>AWOL01S0107080.1:10822-69613 GCA_000715115.1 Nicotiana otophora | reverse complement strand
CAATATGGCACGGCATCACCCTTCGTGCATTAACACTCACAATATGGCACGGTATCACCCTTCGTGCATTAACACTCTCCCTTACCATAATGCAATGCATAAATAACAACAAGGAGATAGAATAACAAATACAAACCTTAATTCAACATTTGGTTTCATAATATCGATCTCAACTTTGAAATAAAAACTCAATTATCACCAGAAAATCTGTATACATGATAAGAACAATAAATTGAACAACTCTAGTATAACACGTAGCAATTTGGCATAGGAAAGCGACAATATAAGTAAAACAGAGAAACGTGAAAAACCGGTAAATTGGCGGCGCATAAGTACTCGTCACCTCACATATATGCGGCTCACATGAATTTCACTTAGCAAGTAATTTAAGGTTCCTAATTCCCTCACGTCTGGGTTAGACACAACACTTACCTCGCTCCGAAGGCCACTTAATTTTCAATCACAGTTCTTTCTTTGGAATTCACCTCCAAACCACTCGTATCTATTCACAAATAACTCAATAATATCAAATATTGCTAAAGGAATCATTTCTATTGCATAAATTAAATTTTCCAAATTTTCCTCCAAAAAGTCAAAAAATCGACCCCGAGCACGCTTGGTCAAAACCCGAGGTTCATACCAAAATACATTTACACATTCACCCCCATGCCCGAATATATAATTGATTTTGGAATCCGGCCTCAAATTTAGGTCTAAATTCCCAAATTCCCGAAATCCCTAGTTTCTACCCAAACCCCTAATTCTACCATGAAAACTCTAGATTTTAGGTTGAAAATTCAAGAAATGTAATGGGTAATTGAAAGAAAATGGTTTAGAATCACTTACCAACACTTTGGGGAAGAAATGACTCTCGCAACATCGCCTCACACCGTTTGGTTTATGAGAAAAATAAATTTTTGGCTAAATCCCGTGTTTGGATACTGTTAAGTGTTGGGCGATAGTGTTCATATCATTCGAGAGAGCATTGTCGTGTTCGCGAAGAGTATAGGCTGCCAAGCCTTCGCGTTCGCGAGACAATGCTCGCGTTCGCGTAGGCTACCCTTCCCTGGTCTTCGCGTTCGCGAGATAGTGTTCGTGTTCGCGATGAAGAAAAGGCTGACTCCCCCTCCCCAGTGCCTAACACTACGCGTTCGTGATGGGCTTGTTGCGTTCGCGAAGGGTAACGCCCCCATCGCTTCGCGTTCGCGACCAAGCCTTCACGTTCGCGAAGAAGAAATCCCTGCCTCATCAATTTACTCTACGCGGTCGCGAGAGGACCTTCGCGAACGCGAAGAAGGACATGCCAGAACCCAAACTCTACAGAACAAACCAGATTTTCGAAGTCCAAAACATCCCGTGGCCTATCTGAAACTCACCCGAGCCCTCGGGGCTCCAAACCAAATATGCACACAAGTTTAAAAAATCATACGGACCTGCTCGCGCAATCAAATCGCCAAAATAATACCTAGAACTCTAAATTTAGCACCAAATCAAATAAAATTCTCAAGAACACTTTAAAGTTACTATTTTCTCAACTGGGCGTCCGAATCACGTCAAATCAACTCTATTTCTCACCATATTTCACAGACAGGTCTTAAATATCATATTGAACCTGTACCGGGCTCCGGAACAAAAATACAGACCCGATACTAACAATACCAAATATCAATCAATTCTTAAAAATAATTAATTTCCAAACTTTTAATTTTCATTAAAAATTCATAACTCAAGCTAGGAACCTCCGAATTCGATTTCGGGCATACGCCTAGGTCCCATAATTCGATACGGACCTACCGAGACCATCAAAGCATGGATACGAGTCTGTTTACCAAAAATGTTGACCGAATTCAACTAAAATCAACTTTTAAGGCAAAAATTCTTATTTTCATTAGTTTTCAACATAAAAGCTTTCCGAAAACCTGCTCGGACTGTGTACGCAAATCGAGGAGGATAAAAATAAGATTTTTAAGGCTTAAGAGCATAGATTCGAGTTCTAAAATATAAGATGACCTTTTGGGTCATCACATGTAACTTGTGAAATGTTGTGATATTTGAGCACTTGTAATGCCCCTGCTGATGCATATTTACTTTTGTGACTACGAAGCGGTACCTCGGAAGATCCCCCTGTCTTGCATATTTACTTTGGGACTATGAGGCGGTGCCTCGAGAGATCCCCATGTCTTGCATATTTACTTTTGGGACTACGAGGCGGTAACTTGGGAGATCCCCTGTTGAGCATTTACTTTTGGGACTACGAGGCGGTACCTCGGGAGATCCCCTGTTGAGCATTTACTTTTAGGACTATGAGACGGTATCTCGGGAGTGCCCTTTGTTGATATTTTATTCTATGGCTGCACTTGCCTTTGGTTATTATATTATTTTGTGATATGTAAATTCTTGTATTCTTCTGTGATGTACTAGTTGACTTTATTATTATGTGTTTTGTGCTCCTTGTTGTATTGTGTTGGCTTTGGCTTTTTTGTACGAGACTCTGAAGATTTATATTTCTGGTTTTTACTGATTTTCGATGACTAATATATTTTAAATAAATGAAGTTACTATTATATTTTAAATTAATAAGTTTTACATCCAAGTCAGTAGATTATCTGATGCTTTAATTTAAGTGCAAATGTCATTTTCTTCACTCAAACTATTTCTAAAGTAAATTGATCGTGCAAATTTTTATATATTGATATTTTTGGCACGTGAGTTGTCCATGCTGTCGTGATAGAAATATGGGCACGAGGTGCCGCGAAAATATAAAAGTGGGTTGAGACCCTATTTGTTTTTTATGATTATGAAATGAGGTGTCACAAGGGGACTTTTATTTGAAAAAATTATATTCGAAAGATATTTATTTGAAGGGAGTATATTTGAAGAATATATTTATTTGAAAGGATTATATTCTAAGGATTTTTATTAAAAAATTTATATTTGAGAGATTTATACTTGAAGTACTTACATTTGAAAGACGTATATTTGAGGGACTTGATTGATTGGTTGTATTTGTGATCCTTATTCGTTTGAGCAATATTTATGGTGTTCTTATTGACTTGTTGTTTATATCATTGCTATTTGTTTCTATTATTATTATATACTGCTACACTGCACATGGTAATTGATTAGTGGGTGTCTTGACTGTACCTCATCACTACTCCACCGAGGTTAGTCTTGATACTTACTGGGTACCGACCGTGGTGTACTCATACTACACTTCTGCACATTTTTGTACAGAGCCATGTATTGGAGATATCAGACTCGGTCAGAGTTAGAGTGTCATCGCAAGGATTCAAGGTAGAGTTGCTTGGTCGTCGCAGTCCCTTGGAGTCTTTCCATTTTTTCGTACTGTCAATTATTATTCGAACAATATTATATATTCGATTCCTTGAGATCATTTCATGTATTCAGTTAGAGTTCGTGACTCAGTATTACCAGTCTTGGGAGGTTGTATCATTATTTCCGTTGTTGGTTTCGAGTATAAAAAAAAGGCTTGAATTGTTATTATGATCGGCTTACTTAGTCTTAAAAACTAAGTGTCATCACGACACCTGTGGTGGGATTTTGGGTTGTGATAACATGAATTTTTGTATGCGTAATTTACTTAAATATCTACCTACCCAGGTGCTTAAACTTAAAATAGCTGGAGAATATATAATATATGTATAATTCAAGTATAATAGTGTATAATTATGTATAATTATTGTAGGGAGTTTTACCTTCATATACACTATTTGAAAGCCTAATATCCTTACTCAAGTTTTAATTTAATTACATGGTTATATACAATTTACCAACTATATACAAATAAGTTTTAATGAGTATCTCTTTATATTAGGAATTGAATAAGGAATATTAGTTATTTTATTATCCCTTTATACTTGCTCTCTCTCTCTCTCTCTCTCTCTCTCTCTCTCTCTCTCTCTCTCTCTCCGTCTCTTTACTCTCCTTCTCTTTTTTCCCCCCAATTTTTCTTCATTTGATGTTCCCTGTTTTTTTATGCTTTCTTGTTATATAGAGTTTTAATGGAATTCATCAATGGATTTCAACCGTTTTAACTTAAAAATTTTCTTTTATGTTGCACAATTGGTATTCAAATTGAAATTGTCGATCAATAAATTTTGAAGGTGTTTGACTCTCCACCATTGACATCTATTAAAAAACTTTGAAATCGAATTTGGATTTTTAAAAATCATTATTTGTTTGGAATGGGTGTTGTTGCAAATAATTAAGAATATTGTTTGGAGTTTATATCTCCATTTTGAGGGTTTTTGGTGAATATTAGACTTGATTTTGGCTGAATTTCTGATTGAAACTCGAAGAGGAAGAAGAAGAACACATGACATACAATATACTTACGAAATTGTAATAAGTTGTATTATAATTGTATGTAAATTGTATTCTGTTGTAGTTATATATATTTTTTTATTTGAATATTATATGAAAGTTAAAAAATAGTTGTATAATATATGAATCATTGTATAAAATTTGTATATAAGTTATCAATACTATCTTTTTACATAAAGTTGTTAATATGTATCAAAATTGTATTAAGAGATGAAGTTTTGATTGGAATTTCAGAGAGGAAGAAGAACACACCACTTACAAAATATATACAAATCATATACAAAATACATACAAAAGGCATATTGTATACAATTTGTATGAAAATTATATTTAAGTTGTATGATATTGTAGTTATATTTAACTAGGTAGAAATAATGAATAAAAGTTGTTGATAAGTTGTAAATAAGTTGTATACTATATAATTAGTTGTATGGAATTTGTTTTTAGTTTATATATTGTTGTAGATTTATCAAATTTGTACGAAATTTATTTTTAATCTGTATGTTATTGTACCATACAAATATATATATTGCTGTTGTCACTTAAAATATTATTTATCGTGTGAATATTTTTTAGTTCATTAGTAAGTGGTAGAATAATATTCTATTTTTACTAAATAAATATCAGGAAAACAAAATAATAGCAAAACTAAACCAAATAGTGCATGACGGTGACAATTAATGAAATATATTTACTTCTCTTCCGTTTCATCATGCACTTCTATAAACTACAATAGTATAAAATACATAAATATATTTCCTTAATTTATCCATCAGATTTCAACTACAATACTGTTTAACGATGCTTTGCTTTTTCTTTTGTGTGGGTCGGTTTTTTGAAGAGAAAGAAAGAAGCGTTTTGAGGGTTACCCGTTAAACAGTTGATTAGTAGGAGTACTTATTTGCAAGACAACAAAAGAAAAGGTTAAGAAGAAGTATGACTGCCACCTGTTATTTGTTTTGTACTTAATCTAGTTTTAATTAATTTTTGGCAAACTGGTAAAGTGCGAAGAATAAGTAGAAAAATGCTGGAACAAAGTGATCATTCAAAAATTTTATTGAGAGAGAGACGGTGAGTGTAACGATCCAACCAGTTGTTTTGAGCTCTAGCACGTCATGAGTAGCTTCACGTCGGGTATTATGACTTGTACGTGTGATCAGAATTCAAATTTGAGAAATTCGGAGTTGATTTGGAGAGAAAATTCTAATTTCAGAATCTTTAAGTTGGAGGAGTTGACTAAGGGTTGATTTTTGAGTAAACGACCTCGGAATCGGGATTTGAAGGTTCCAACAGGTTCGTATTTTGGGCTTGTGCGTATGTCCGGATCGGGTTTTGGATGACCCGTGAGCGTTTCGGCACCTATCGAGGAAAGTTCGCATTTGGAAGAATTTCATAAATTTGGGTTGAAGTGCATTTCAATGTTATCGATGTCCATTTGGGATTCCGAGTCTAGGGGTGGGCATAAAATCCGAAAAACTGAATTCCGAACCGAATCGAATTAATTCGGTAATTCGGTTTCGATTTTTTCGGTATTTCGGTCTAATTCGGTATTACATTTTCGGTATTTCGGTATTATGATACGGTATTTCGGTATTAGGATCTTGAAATTTCGGTATACCGAAATACCGAATTTTTAAAGATTTTTTAAGTTGGACCTATAGTTAGCTATACTGCACAGCCCAGCACTTTTTAAACACTTTCTAATCTAATGCCCAGCTCACTGCCCACTCCAGCGCCCAAGCCCACTCTCTAGTATTTGTCTTTCATTCAATTAGGGAGTAGGTATTACTCATTAGGAATTTAGAATTTAGAAAGTCAATTAGGCAAATGGCGTCGGTGTCGGCGTCTCGGTGATAGTTTCAGCTTCAGGCTTTCAATTAGGGCGATAGTTTCAGAAATTCAGAAACGGGCAAACGAAGACCGGCTGCTGTGACTTCAAAGAGATCGGCTGCTGTGACTTCTAAGAATCAAAGGTATGTTTCTACTTTCTTCCATAATTTACTTGAAAGCTTTCTCCTTTATAAAGTTTTATTAGATTATTGGGTATGTGTGTTACTCTCTTTACAAAAAAAAAATTATACTTTTTAATCCTTTTTTTGAATTTTTTTGTTTTATGAAGAACATGAATATTCTTTTATGCTGGAACTGTTAAAGAATGGATTTTTCTTCAGCTCTCTACCAGTATTTCTCTGATTACCTTGAAAAGCAATTGGGTAAATGCAAAATATCATGAATTGCATTCAGAAGATTTCAGCGATCTGTTTCTATTTCTAATAAAGTAATTATTTATGGAAAGCGAAAAGAAGCTGATGAGAATATTGATTCAGTGCAGAAACTTAATTCGAACATACTAGGAAGAGATTTCATATAGTTCAATTTGTTTTCTATCTTAAATTTTATAAATATAATTGTTACTGTATTATATCTTATAGTACAAAATTACAGAGAAAAACAGAAAAGCATTTCTGTTTGTGCAAAATAAAGCTAATGGAAAATCCTTTCTATAAAATGAACTGCTGCTAGAGAATTAATTGCCAACAATTAATATGATTTTCTATTAGTCCTCCTTTTGGGGTGTGGATTATGGTGTTTGATAGTTTTTCTCTTCCCCCTGTTTTGGCTTGATGCTGCTTATTCTGTTCAATTGTGTAGACCTGCTTATTATGCTGCTTATTTGTAATTGCATAACATTTTGGCTTGTTGCTGCCTCTGTTATTTTGTTAATTGTGTAGACCTGATGCCTCTGTTAAATGATCCAAATCCATTGATCCATCCAAAATTTCAAATACAGTGTTCTTTCTATGGTTGAATCCATACAAATAAATTCTTAAATTCATTGACTCCTAAATATGTGCAAGCTCTTGTTTGTGTTCAAGATTGGCTTAGAGAAGAGAAGAATCCTATTAGTGTTGAAGAAGACTTGAAGTATCTTGAGGAACTCAAGCTTGGTAAGCTTTAATATTTTGTGTGTATTTTAGTTCAAAATAATATATCATACTTATTTATTTGTATGACATATTTGGTCGAATTATTTTTAGATATGGAAAATAATGGAAGCACTACTAGCATTGTTTGAAGTTTGAACTTTGATGTATAGTTGCACCTTGCAACATAAGCGGCAAGTTTAATACTCTATTTGTTTGGTGAGATACTTTTGTAGTTTTATTTTATTATCATCAAAAAATAATATTCTAACTTATGATTTATATTTTTTTTTTTAGGTTCAAGTGCAATCATGCCCCGTTCTCCTAAAGTACGCTCTCATATTTGGGAACACTTTGAGGAGAAAAAAGATAACAGAGAAGTTTACAAAGTAGAGTGCAAGCATTGTGGTCGAGTCTATAATGTTCATCCAAAGAGGGATGGCACATGTTGTTTAAGGAAGCATATTAGGCATTGTCTTGAGCGTCTTCTTGAAATCCGTATTTAAGAATTAAGACTAAGTTTATTCGAGACTATTAGTGTGAACTTGAATTGAGGGATGCCCTCTCTATTTTTGTTGTTTTTGTTGCACTGTGTGTGTTTAATTTTGCTGCTTGTTAGAGTCTGCTGCTACTGTTAATTATGCTACTGGCCTACTGCTACTGTTAAAGTTGTTACTGTCAAGTGTTAATTCTGCTACTATTATTCTTTAATACTGCTACTGTTGCATATATTTTCTGCCATTTTCAGAGAAACAATTTGCAGCCTCTTAAGAGTACAAACTTTTAAAATTTGCACCTTGTTCTGCAATTGATTTGCAGCCTGTCCCTGTTGTTGCATGTTTGTTGAATAGTGGATTAAGGCATTAAGCCATAAGAATGTGAGTTGGCTCCAAATGCCAGCATTAGAAAATAGAAAATGCATCATGTCTATAAGTCTATTTACTTCTTTCTGAAGAAATAATGGTTGTTCAATTTTATTGTATTTCTTCATTTCTTGGCTGAACAGTTAGACAGGGCATTGAAACATAGGAAAATTGTCACTCGTTAGTGTTGCTTATTTAGTGAATATTAAACCGAAACCGTACCGAACCAAAATAAGAAATGCTGAACCGTACCGAAATACTTTGGTACGGTATTTAGTATACACAATTGATAAACCAAATACCCAAATACCGAACCGAAATTCTTAAATACCGAACCGAAATACCGAATGTCCACCCCTACTGTATGATAATTCTGGCCTTAGGACGCGTTCGGAAGTAGATTTGGAGGTTTGTAGGTCATTTTGGAGTCATTTGGCAAAAATTGAGAATTTAAAGGTTTTTTGGGAAAGTTTGACCGGGAGTGGACTTTTTGACATCAGGGTCGGATTTTGATTTCGGAAGTTGGAGTAGGTCCGTAATGTCAATTATGACTTATGTGCAAAATTTGAGGTCAATCGGACGTGATTTGATAGGTTTCAGCATCGATTGTAGAAGTTTGAAGTTTCAAAGTTCATTAAGTTTGAATTAGATGGTGATTCGTGTTTTAGCGTTGTTTGATATAATTTAAAGATTCGACTAACTTCGTATGATATTTTAGGACTTGTTGGTATGTTTGGTTGGGGTCTCGGGGGGCCGCGGGTGAGTTTCGGATGCTTAACGGATCGATATTTGAACTAAGGGAATACTGAGATTTTCTGGTTGTTTGTGCAATCACACCTGCGTAAAAAGGGCCGCAAGTGCGATGCCGCAAAAGCGGCAAGGCAAGCGCAGAAGCAGAGGTTGGCCAAAAGGCCTGGGGCCGCAGACGCGGACACAAACGCGCAGGTGCACGAGCGTAGATACGCTGCAAGGGGCGCAGATGTGGGGACTGTTGGGCCGAGCTTGAGCCACACCTGCGATGGAATTTCCGCAGGTGCGGAGCCGCAGGAGCGGCTATTGGACCGCAGAAGCGGAAATCGTGGCTGGGCAGCGAGGTTTTTAATCAAATGGGGTTTGGCCATTTTTATTTCATTTCCTCCATGAGAGCCGACCTTGGAGCAATTTTGGAGCACCATTTTCACTGTCAATAATGAAGTAAGTGATTTATACCACTTGAGAGTTAAATATACGAATTTAAGCTTGTAAATTCATAAAAAGTTGTAGAAATTTGGGATTTTGAAGAAAAACCTAGAAATTGATATTTTTGGATTTTTACCACGAAATTGGACATGAAATTTGGAATAAATAATATAATCGAGTTCGTGGTGTTATGGGTAAAGATTATCTTCGAACCTTTTCAGAATCCGGACACGTGGGCCCGAGGGTTGCTTTATCGATTCTTCGAGCGGAGTTGAAAATTGTTGTAAATTGAATTATAATGAGTATTAGAGTATATGTTTATGGATTTGCACATTTATTGACTAGTTTTGGAGCGATGGGCGTCGGTTTGAGTTGTTGGATAGGCTTTGGAGCCGGTTATGTAATTTTGGAGCGAGGTAAGTCTCTTTTCTAACCTTGTTAGAAGGAAATTTAACCCCATAGGTGAATTGAATTCATGTGTGCTCTTATTTGCGGGGGGCTACGTACGCACGAGGTGGCGAGAGTCTTTGCGTAGCTATTAATCATGCCTATGTTCAGTTAGTTTTAGGTTTACACCATGCCTTGTTGATACCGTTATTTGATTATGTTTATTAATTGTTTGAAAAGAGTTGAGATTTGAGTATGCTTATTAATTGCCTTGAAAAGAGTTGAAATTGAGGATTTCGATATTTGGAAGTTTCTATTTGAATTTCGTATCTTGAAAAGAATTGAGGAATATTATAATAACTTGAGAATTTATGTTCAACCGCGTTGTAACTATATTTCGCGAGCGGGATAAATTTTCACTATTCTCATGGGAGCGGGCCGTTCGCCTCGGCAAGTTAATAGATGCATCTATGGTTCGCGCCGTTCGACCCTCGGCAGTGCACAGTTTAAATATTGATGTCGGATCGGGCCGTACGACCTCGACATGACTTGCGCATGATAACTCTTTGGAACTAATAATGCTTGACATTGCTTCACTGGCTTGAGATATACATTGTTAAATTATGAGAATAAAATTCAGGAATTTCTATTAATAAGAGGATTATTTATTGTTTCCGGTTATTGAGTTCTCAGCTATATTATGAAAATCCATGCTTAATTATAACATCTGCATTTTATTGTTAGCCCATAGTAAGTGTCGGAGTCGACCTCTCGTCACCACTTCTTCGAGGTTAGACTGGATACTTACTGGATACGCATTGATTTACGTACTGATACTACACTTGCTGCACATTTTTTGTGCAGGTACATATATGTCTAGTGGCCTTGTGAGCGCAGAGGCACAGTTATTGCGGGGACTTAGGTGAGCTGAATCCCATGTTATGATCCGCAGGCAGCAGAGTATCCTTCAGAGTTGTTTATATATTTTTCCTGTCTAATTTGTGTTCCGGACAGATGATGTATTTTATTTTACTTCCTAGTTGATGCTCATGCACTTGTGACACAGCGTTTTGGGGGTACTTATGGGTTGTTCAGTATCGTAGTTGTGAAAATATTTCCACTTACTCTATAAATCTTATCTCTTATTATTTAATTGAAGGAAATTATGATTTCAACAATACTAAAATAAGTAATTGAGTTAATCAATTATTGTTGGCTTGCATGACAGCGGTGTTAGGTGCTATCACGACCTTTAATAGATTTTGGGGCGTGACATTGAGAGAGAGTGTTGAAGAAAGAAAGAAAAACTGATGAGAGAGGCGGCAATGAATGCGAAAGAAAAGAGGAGAAAAAAAAAAGAAAAGTATATAACTGAATCCCCTAATTTAAGGCACTAATAATGGATTGTATATAATTTATAAATAATCCTTATTTAGTGCGGGTAATATACAAAACTAGGACAATTTTGATAAATAAGTTTCAAATATTGAATAGGAAGAAAAACATCCCATCATTGTATAATTTATATATATTGGCTAAAGAAATAAAAGTGAATTCAATTAGCTGTTTGCGTAAAGATCCCTTTTTATTAGTGATTGCACTCTATCTTACTAGGCCAAAAAAGAATCATATGACGACCCTTTATTGGGGGATTTGCAGTCGTACCATATATTTGTGACACCTTTTAACCTGTATCTTATTTTTAAAAATTAGTGATTTGGTAGCCAACTGACAAAAAATCCGTAATAATATGATAATTACACCCCTGACAAAAGATATAAAACTGTCACGACCCAAAAAAAATCCTAACCTGTCGTGATGGCGCCTATCTCAATACTAGGTAAGTCGACAACCTCCATAAATCACAATTTCTTTTAAGTTTGAAAACATAATATTTGAATTTTATAGAAAATCTCACAAATCACTGACATAAAATATATTCTCAAAACCCGGTGTCACTGAATACATGAGCATCTAATATGAATACAAAGTCTCACTGATAAAACATTGTCTGAAAGTATAGAACAATACAATAACTAAAGGAAAGAGAGACAAGGTTAGCGGACGCCGAGCAGCTACCTTGATAGTCTCCAACTGGTAACACACTGAGGTCTAACAGTCGCCATGTCCGAAAGCACCTGGATCTGCACACGAGGTGCAGAGTGTAGTATGAGTAACTCAATAAGTAACAAGACTAACCTCTGGACTAAAAGAAGTGACAAGCTCCGCAGGTACAATCCAGTACATAAATAATGATACAGAAATGTAGGCATGCTTTCAAGCTCAACAGTTAAACTCAGTACAAGCAAAATAGATCAATACTGCATGATATGCAAAATGTGACATCTCAGTGGAAAGACCTCATGTACTACTGGTCACTAATCATTCGGTCACTCGGTACTGTTTACGACCAATCTAGCCCAGGGATATTCCATCCCGTATATATATATATATATATATATATTCACATCGACTGACAGTCAGTCACTCAGTATCATATAAGGCCAATTCAGCCCTGGGATAATTTATCCCCACATGTAAATGATACAGACAAGATCCATGTCCAGAGAAAATTCATCACAATATAAATAAATAAGGCAAGTCCATACTCTGGGAAGTCCATCCCGAATATATATATAATCATCTACGCTTACTGGGGGAGTGTACAGACTCCGAAGGGGCTCCTTCAACCCAAGCGTGATATAAAGCTGATATGGCCTGCTGCAGGCGGGAAGCCCCGATCCATATAATGAGAAAGCCTATAAGGCCTGCTGCAGGCGACAACCCCGTTCCATATAATAATAATAATAATATATATAAAGCCGATATGGCCTGCTATAGGCGGGCAGCCCCGATCCCATAAATACCCTCACAATGGATAAACATGACTGAGTATGAAATATACATTTTTAAAACAATTAATTCAACAGTAACACGACCCTATGGGTTCCAAAATATCGGCACGTAGCCTAAACATGATCTTTAATAAGAGCCTCAATACAATTTCTATGGTGCACGTCCACACGCTCATCACCTATCATGCGTGTCACCTCCAAACAATTTATATAACACCAAATTCGGTGATTCATACCCTCAGAACCAAGTTTAAAAATGTTACTTATCTCACACCGCATAATTTCTTACTCCTCTATGTCCTTACCTCGTGAATTGATCTCTGAACGCCTCGAATCTAGTCACAATTAGTTCGATTCAATCAATTCAAATATAGGAATTAATTCCATATAAAAATACTAATTTTCCAATAAAATCCGAAATTGCACTCAAAAATTGCCCGTGGGGCCCACACCTCGGAACCCGATAAAAATTACAAACTATGAACGCCAATCCAACCACGAGTCCAACCATACAAATTTCACCAAATTTCGACATCAACTCGACCCTCAAATCTTCAATTAAAATCTATGAAGATTTCTACCATTTTCAACCCAATCTTTACTCATTTGAACTCAACAATCTTTTCACAACCTTATTGGGACGTGTATGTATAAATGATACTCTTATACCCAAGAATCATACTCTTAATCACCCATCTTTACCCAAACTCGAAATTGAAGATTAGGGTTAGAAATTCTTACCTCGTTGAAGCCCTAGCAAGCTCCTTGTGAAATTTTCAAACCTTGAACAAGAATTGATGGACAAATGGCTAGGTCTTCACTTTCTCTCTCTAAGATGCTCTCACCTCTCCCTAAAATATCAAATAAAACCCTTCAAAATGACCCCTAATAATATTTTATAAGAATGGGGTCGGGTTTATAAAACCAAAAAAATAAATCCCCGATATGCGACCGCATAATGCTTCTGCGGCCCGCAAAATGGGTCATAAAAAGGCCCTCTGGAACTAGGCAACATTGTTTCAATCTGCGGTCAACCTTTTCAACTTAAGTTCTAAACCTTGGAACTAAGTGTTCCAAATCATTCCAAAACCTCACCGGACCCGAACTAATCACCCCGGTAAGTCACATAACAACTGTAAAGCGTAAATTGAGCAGTAAATGGGGGAACGGGGTTGTAATACTCAAAACGATCAGCCGGGTCATTACAAAAACCTGCATCACACATTAATCGCGTGATCTGCAACCTTTTTCGTGAATAAAGATCTCCTCCTCTCCTCTCAGTAGCTTTATCAAAAAATTAGAAACTTGTCCAGATTCATCTTCAGAATCACACTTGCATTAAATTATTTCACATTGAAGCTAAAACTTCATGCTAATGTAGCATAAACTTGTTTCATGTTGAAGTTAAAATTTCATGCTAATATAGCATGAAGTTGTTTCACATTGAAGCTAAAACTTCATGCTAATGCATGTTGCAGTTATTTATCCTGCAGTCTACAGTTTTGTCATGAGTTTTATTTAAAACTTCAATCTAAACATGCTGAAGTTATTTAGTTCATTTGCTAAAATTTCAGACTGAACATGCTTAAATTTTTTTAGTTCATTTGCTAAAACTTCAGACTAAACATGCTTAAGTTTTTTAGTTATTTGATAAAACTTCACACTAAACATGCTTAAGTTTTTGTCTTGCAGTACGTAATTTTCTAATGAGTTTTTGCTAATGCATGCTGAAGTTATTTAGTTTATTTGCTAAAACTTCATACCAAAATATGCTGAAGTTTTGTCATGCAATCTACAGTTTTGTCAGGAGTTTTATCCGAAACTTCAGTCTAAACAAGCTGAAATATTTTAGTTCATTTGCTAAAACTTCAGACTAAACATGCTTAAGTTTTTATCTTGCAGTATGTAATTTTTTAATTAGTTTTTTCTAATGCATGCTGAAATTATTTAGTTTATTTGCTAAATTCATACCAAAACAAGCTGAAATTTTGCCCTGCAGTCTACAGTTTTGTCAATAGTCTTTTATTAAAGAAGGGCATTTTTAACAAAAACCAATGGATACGGATGCAAACAAAAAAACAAAACGGGTATAAGTTAAAAAGGAGCGACCAAATAGGGCGCCCCGTGCAATTTTTATCCCTTTATTTTGTAATAGCCCACGGATCCCACAGTTGAACTGAAAAGGTTTTTTTTATTTGCTAAATCAGATACTTATATTAAAAACAACTAAGTAACGTGAAAGTTATAGTTATTACATACTTCGTTGTTGAAAGCGAGTAATACAAAGGAAGGGGGGATAAGTAGTGTAAGGGTTGCCACGGTTGCCTGCCATTAGAGGGGGTGAGGTTCAATCCATGCTTAGCCAAGCCATCTGCGGTAGTATTTGCTTCACGGTAGATATGCCTAAGTTCCACTTGACACAGCTCAAGCATCAACGACCTGTAATCAGAAAGAATGTGTGAGTGGAGTTCATTTTCATGCTCGATCATGGTGCATAGTATCTGCGAATCAGTCTCTATCTGAAGGGATGACAATTTTAATTCCTTAGCTAACTGTAAACCAAGCAAAATTGTTGTTAATTCAGATTCAGTTGCAGTGGAGCACATTAGGCTGGTCGTAAATCTGCGAATCTGTTGACTGTTATGATTACGAAAAATTCCTGCGGCACCAGCTTTTAGGGTAGCTGGATCAAAGGCACCATCCGTGTTAAGTTTGTAAAAGTGCTCAGAAGGAGGGTGCCATTTGATATAAAGAGTGCCTGTGACAGTTGTAGGATATGAGCCAGTGAGAGAAAGTGAAATTCTATAAGATGGTACATAATATTATTAACAGACACCTGATTGTGAAGGTTATTAAAAAGATTATGATTCCGTATTATCCAAATATGCCAAAGAATGAAGGGAATATTAACATCGCAGGAACCTGAATGCCTTGGTAGCTAAAAGGGTTTTGAGTTTGACGGCATTGATCGTGAAGCAAATCGTTAAAGTTGGGACCAGTAGTATTAACATCGAAGAAAGTCCACAATGGTTTGATGTTATCGCATTCCCAAAACAAGTGTTTTATGGTTTCTGGAGCAGAACGACATGATTGACAGGTGGGATGAGGAAGAATACGTAAAGAGTGAAGGTAAGCAGCGATAGGAAGTCGGTTTTGCAGCACTAACCATAGGAATATTTTAAGTTTATTGGGTATATGTAGTTTCCAAATCCAGGAGAGGGGGGCAGCATTCATCTCAGCAGATTGAAGTTCCTGAAGATATAGTTGGTATGCCGATTTCGTGGAAAAAGTGCCGCTTTGATTGGGGAACCAGCAGAACGTATCGGGGCGTGATGAGTAAGGGTTGAAATACGTACTATGGATGAGGGTAGAGATAGTAGGAGGGAGGATAAAAGAAAAATTTTGAAATTGCCATTGATTATTCTATAAAAAGTGGGATAGTGTTAAGGTAGATTCAAATAGTTGTAAGAGGCCCTAGATAAGGTTTTGTTCTTACCGTAGGCAATTAAATACCAAAATGGGAGGAGAAACTAAGAATCATATAAGGGCGAATTCATAATTTAATTGTTAAGGTGTTTTTTGGTTAAAATTCAAGGGTCAAAACAGTGAGGTCCAAAAGCTCTGAGATAGCCTAGAGGAGTCGGGCCAAAGCAGATAATACCTTGACAGTTGGACTTCAACATTCTAAGTTAGTGCTAATAATAGTATCTACTTCCCTATAGTTTTTAGCTATTTGTGGATTACACCGCAGTAATAAGAAAATAAGGTAAATCACCTCTAGTAGTTCTGGAAACCATGCGGATATCCCTTTGCCATGAATGAAAATGAATCTTTTGCTTGTATGTAAAGTATAAGTATATAAATGCATACTTATTTACAACTATTCGTGACGTAAGCGTTTTAGGCAATTGAATGTCTTAATATTTGAATTTGCCCAAAAATTAAGAACAGAGTTGAACGCTATTTGAAACGTGTAGTAACTTTTTAGGAAATTTCCAGATCATAACAAACTTTTCAATATTTATGAATAGAGTGAAAGAACAAGGAAAAGATTTCAAAATAGGCTTCATATAACATTTTGGAAGTATTATATGATTGAAAAGTGTCATTTCTAGAAAAGTAGATATCATGTTGCCACAAGCCATACAAACAAAGTTGACTACACGTACAATTTGAACCAAGAGATTTGTAGCTTATCTTCTTTAGTTGATTTGATCAAATCTTTCTAGACTTCCACTAACAGTTCCAACTTCTCTTATTTTAAATCATAAATTTAAAAATTATTTAAACAAACTAAATATGATAAGCTATTCAAATATTTTCTGCTTCTAATAAACGCGTAAGTCAAATAAAGATGATATAGTTATTTTCATTTTATTTGCATTACGTGTCATAGGGAAACTAAGTTGGGGAAATATGTTTCTTTTTACTTAAAAAAATTACTTGAATAATATGAAAGTTTGGTTATAAAACAATCTGGTAGTTGTAGGGAGGCCGGGGAATGGAGAAACTTGTGGTACGAAGGTTTCTCTTATAATAGATTGCAATCTCAAATAATTGAGTAAATGAGTTTCGAATATCATATTATTATTTTAAAAAAAAGATAAATAAAACAAAAATAAAAGGTGGTCTGAATTTGAGAAAAAGAATAAGTTTAAAAAGAAAAAGAAAGGTGCGTGCATTATGAGGTCGTTGTGAAGATTTGTTCAAATATTTTTGAATTGACCTCTTCCTCTTATCTGTATGTACTTTACATTAGATTAGATATAGACTTTTCTCTTCACTTTCTGTGGTATAGAAAATTTTAAATACAATAACCCAAAAATCAAAAGAAAAACGGAGATGTTAGGAAAAATGGTTGGAACATAGGATTCTTAAACAAAGCCCAAATTATTGACTTTTTCATTCGAGTAATGTTCCGTATTAGGAAACTAACGAGTATAGCTACTTTCATGCCTTCCCTATGTAAAGTAATGTTGACTCTCCCCTATTTTTTTCTTTTTTTAATTGAATTCTGCTTTTATATTGACTGCTAACTAACTTTGAATGTTTGATGATTTCAGAAATTTAAGTTTATCACTTAAGTATGTTTCACGCGTGTTTTAGATTTTTCACTTTACTTTGCATTTCTAGAATTGCATCTTTTTTAGTTTATCCTAAATAAAATATTAAAATTGCCTTATTTCTTATAATTGAAAAATTTTCGAGAGAGAGAGAGTCACGTGCGATTGAAAATTTAAAAAATAATTGATTGTCGTTCTAACTTCTATCCTTCTCCACTTAAATATTATGTGACAGAGATGACTGATACTTGCATGATTTTGAAAGCATCGCTTCAAGCCCTGCAACTTATTCGGAGAATAATAGATATGGATAGGGGCTGATCCAGCATATCGGTACCCGCATTCATCTGAATCTAGTACGTTCAGCATGAAACATAAATTTATATGTAAAAATTATCTAAAAGGGAATAAATAGCAGATATGGACCCATAACTTTAACAATATAATGAGTTCAATATTAAAAATTTTTAAAATTAAACCCATAAAATTTAAATTCAGAATATAACGCTTTTGTCGAGAGGGTTTTTGAACATGTGACGTCGCCTAACTAACAGATTACACATTTTGCTCTTACCACCAGAGTAAAATCCAGAAAATAACAATTTATCATATATCTTTCCATTTAATGGTAGAAAATACCTAAGGAAAAAGTTTAATTATTGGTTTGTGGTTTTTTGAAAAGCAAAAGGATTTTTTGTTTGGGGGGGGAGGGAAGGGTTTTTCCAAAAGATAAAGTCGGTAGGAAAAGTGGCACGCAAGAATGCCCCTCATGTCTCCTAGTCAATGGTTTTATCTAGAACTTTTGTTTCTTATCATCAAAGAAAAAAAAGAATATACTTTTTAAAAAAAAAAATATTTGTGGACTTAGCTGATGACTCGGATACTGATGGCTAATATTTCAATACTCACAGAGCTTATCCTCTTCAACTTAGTGCAATTCTAAAGTCAAGACATTCATTTGAAACCATACGACAAGATAATGTCGAATCTCAGGATAAGGCCTACCTATATTTGTACAGACACATATATTAAATTCCCGAATTATTATCTTAATCTAGAGTCCATCTATTGTGACACTAGTGTTCCATTTTCTTGCCGTGTTACCTACTTAACTTTTCGACACGTGTAATCTTCTCATTTGCTAATCTTATTGTTTTACATGTGTCATTTATTTAGTTGGACTGTGATGAAAATTTCTGTGTTATTAGCTGTCATAGAGTCTCAAAAGTAAAAGTGAACTATATCCACACATTATCTTTTTTCTGCATACTCACATATATAAATGCCTTCCTAGAATACACAAAAAATCCCATGTTTTCTTTTGCATGTGCCTTTAACAGATAGACACCAAGGCTTTAGCCAACTCACAGATTATTATTATCTCAACATTTTCTTGATCTGCTTCTTTAATTTCAAGAAATTATAAGGCAAACTTAGCTAGCAAACATGATGAAGAATCAAGATCAACAACATCAGTTATGGATGATAGACGAAGGACATGAATTAGATAATGGTAAGATATACAACAACAGCCACTCAACTTCTTCATCCTCAGTTTCATCATCCATTGGAGAATCATCAACAATTTCAAATGGATCAACGTGTTCATCTTCATTAGACACAACAGATGATGCATCTTCATCTCCCTCTTCTTGTTCACCTAATTCTGATGAAGCTTTATATGACTTATCATCTCTCATGGCACAATTACCTATCAAGTAAGTACTTTTATCGTTTTGCGTTATGTGAGCAGAATTTAAGGAAGAAAAAATTGATTTTTGGCACATACAAAAGTAATCTTGGACCTTAAGTAGTTCATGTTATGTAAGTAAGGAGATAGTGAATCATTCGTTTTGAAACGGAATAATAAGAAAATAGTGTTATGTAAAATTGAACAAAAGTAGTAACAACAATAGAAAAGAATCTCTTTTGATGAATTACAACTTAAAATGATTAATCTTGTTATCATGAGAAATGAAATTTGATGGTGGAATTCTTATACTTTTCATTTATGAATATTGCAGGAGGGGATTGTCCAAGTTTTATCAAGGCAAATCACAGTCTTTTACATCTTTATCAAGAGTGACAAGTTTAGAGGATCTTGTTAAGAAAGAATCACCTTACAAAAGGAAAATGAAGTCTTGCAAAAGCTATGGAGCTGGATTGGATTCTTACAAGTCATATACTCTTCCTAAGCCAGCTATATTGAAAAAAGCCTCAAGATTTTCAGCATCTTGTACTAATGGAAAGGCAAGTTTTATCAGCAGGAGCAGACCCCCTCTAATTCCTCTGCATAGAACCTAGACTACTACTGTTACTGTAGTATCATATCAACTTAGGATATTAATCCCAACCCTCCTATCAAAACAAGTGATAAGAAAAATGAAAAAGAAATAAGAGGAGACTACTATTCGAGAGAGAGAGAGAGAGAGAGATCTAGTCTAGAGAGTAAGAGAGAGATGTTGTATACTTCAATTTTGTTTATGTTATTTCAGAAGTATTTTTTTTGCCTTTGCAGTTCCTTGGAAACTGGAAAAGAATAATAATACTCTATTGTTGCTTGTTTAATATTCATTCATTATCATTCCCAGAATGAACTCATAAAAAGGACCTGTTTTGGAGGAAAACTTTAGAACTGCTAGTCTCGGTATATGCCTATTCTCTCTAGGCTGGAAAATATTTATGAATGAAGAGAAGTGATCAAGATAGTTGAATTTTCTATTGAAAGTTAAGAGATTCATCATTTCCTACAAGTTACAATTAGTTGCCATTGCACTTGATGCAGTACTACATCATTTGATCTGAAAGAAAACCATAGAATATGAAACAACAGAGATGCTGTTTCCACTACACTAACAACAAAAAAATCCTACAGTAGATATCCATTCAAGGGGACATAGCAGCAATTCGGCTTGATCGCCTAACTGGGGTTGTCAACACCATCTTCTTGACCTCTTCTCCATCTTTCTCCACCTGCTTTTAGAAAGCAAACAGTTAAAGATTGTAGCTTTTATCCAAATATAAGAAAAGTCTCCATTAGAATTTGAACACTTAAAAGGGGAAAAAAAAGACTAAATGTTTAGCATACCTTTTTCTTGATGATCTTCTTTTCAGCTGTAAAGCTTCCATAAGATGCAGAATCTGTTTTAGAATGATCCACAACAGATGCTTTTCTGCCTTTAGCGTTGCTGTTCTCTTCTGCTTCAATTACACTGTTTTTCCTAACACAACTTCTAAGGGAGCTGCTGCTGACTTCTTCAAGTACCATTTCCCCTAGCAGTTCAACATTTGGAGCACTGATTTGACTAATCTCTTTTAATGCTTCTTTCTTTGGACCAAACAAAGATGAAGCTTGTGTAGTGGAGCCAATGGCAGGTGTTCTCTCAAGGTGAGAGTTTCTGTGATTTTCTGAGGGGTCATTCAGTGATTCATGCAAAGATGAAACCTTTACAGAAGTTTCAGTTTTCCCCTTTAAGAGTTCTTCTGTAGTGCTAGCAATAACTGGAACATTTAGTATCCCAGTTTGAGGAGTTTCGATAGAAGCTCTTGGTTTCCTTGAAACATAGATGGTAACCAAAGATGCCACTAAAAGCACTGAAGCTGCAGAAACTCCAATGATAATAACTGTGTTGTTCAGTCCAGTTTCTTCAACTTCAACTTTCTCAGACTCTATTTCAATGTCAAGATTGCTGGTTTCAGATTCGGTGTCAATTACTTCAGCTACTTTAAATTCTGTCTCAGATAATTCTTCATCTACAGCAATTTCCTCTGAGATTACCTCCACCTGCTCAACATTGTAAGCAGCTTCTGCTTGCTCAAATTTGTAACTTGACTGAGCAGCACACTGCACATTGGCAAAAGTACTTGAAATGACATCAAGCAATGGTTCAACTTTTTCCTCATTCACTTCATTGGAACTGGTAATTTCATCAGCAGCTTTTGACATGATTTCCTCATCTTGATTAGAGTCCTTCCAAAGAACTTGATCCTTCTGTAGCTGCTCATGAAAACATTCAGCTTCTTCCTCATCTGCCTCATTGGAACTAGCAACTTCACCAGCAGCTTTTGACATGGTTTCCTCCTCTTCACCACCATGTACACTCTGATCAGTAACATTAACCTCTGTGCTGTCCCGTTCAATATCAATATCTGCACTTGTTCCTCTCAGTTTCTCAGCTGTTTCTTCCATTTCAGCAGTTTCCACATTCAAGAAACCCACAACATCTTCAACAAATTCAACTGCCTTAAGTTCATGATAAGTCCCTCTTTGACTCAACTCCAGAAGGTTACTTTGAGAGTACTCTAGCTGCTCCATACGAACACTTCCCCTCCCATAAATTTCATGCAAAACAGCTTCAAAGATGTTCTTGCGAATCACATCGCCATTGTCAGAACTCACCATAGAGTTCATGGAAGATAAATTTGAGCCTGAAAGGAAGAAAACAACCAATAGAAGCAAAATTTTGAATAACCATTTCAGACCCCATTTTTCTTCCACAACTTCTTCCATTTCTTCACCATCCTCATGAACACCATTATCCCCATCTTCTTCAGTTTCTGCCTCCAAATTACTATGTTTTTCTGGCAGATTTGAGGAATCTTGAACTTGCTCCAATGACCCTTCATTATCATCAGATTCCTGAGAATCAATAGAATCGCCTTGTTTGATTTCTTGATTTGAATCAAGAATGATAGGACGACCCCTATTTGGCTTGTAACGTAGATTTGAGGAATCTTGAACTTGCTCCAATGACCCTTCATTATCATCAGATTCCTGAGAATCAATAGAATCGCCTTGTTTGATTTCTTGATTTGAATCAAGAATGATAGGACGACCCCTATTTGGCTTGTAACGTAGATACTTAGGCCTAGGGCCAAGGTAATTAGTGAGAGGGTCGTAAGGCTTATAGGATGAATCAACAACAAAGTTGTTTTCTTGATCATTATCAGATTCAGAGGCATAACTGTAGGAATTAGAAATAGGTAATTTCCCAGAACGATGATGAGAAGTTGAATTTAGGGAATTGGTTTTAGACCCAAGATTTGAGGCTTTGTTCTGGGGATGGCTTTCACAAGAGCTGGAAATTTCATTCCTTTCGGCCAAAATTTTCTTTCTAATTGGAACTGAAGCTTTAGAAGCTGCAGATATAGTAGGTGACATGAAAGTTTTAGTCAAGGATTTCTGAACAACCGGCTGGTCATTTTCATTCGTTTCTCTTGACCCTAATAACAGAAATAAAAACACTATCAACAAAACAAGACAATAGGAGATAAATACAGCTACTATAAATTCGATGATTTCAAGCATTTCCTAGTAATTACATCACAATGAACATACAATGTTGGTGACAAAGTGAATCAATCAAAGAAATTATTGCAAAAGAACTTAATTTTAGGGTTTCAAGAATTCAATATATGGTTGAACTTAGGGTAAATTTATATGATAAATGCGTAAGAACATACCAGAAAGCGAACGATCTGGAACAGCAGAAGGCTTATTAGGAGAGCTCAGCGATGGAGTTGCTTTCCGAGGAGTAATACCATCCATTTTCCTTCAAGATTGTCTGCGTTTCACTCAGAAAAATAAAAAATGAATTTCTCCTAATTTCAGAAATCACACTTATCTTGCTTTCTTGAAAAGTTTTGGAATATATGAATAGCGACAGGTAGAGAAGGGAAATGAAGAAGATGACCGTTAGGAATACGTAGCATAAGGATTTTTAAATCTGAATTTCTGAAATATGACCGTTGGGGCAGTGTGGACGAGTAGCGCGGTTTCGTGTAACTTACGAAAATTCACAGGGCCCACCAGCTGAGGGACTAGCCTAGAGTTTTGGAGTTGGGCTCTAGCAGATTACAGTCTGGGCCAATATTTCCTTTTGGGCTTCAAGAAAATTCGTTAGGCTGATGCTTTAAGCAAATGTCCCCCCCTTTTTTTTCTTCAAAATTTAGACCATAGTACAACGTTTTCTCATAAAATTTTCAGTTTACTCAAAAACTATTTAGACCTTGGATTAAAAGGTTTATCTTTTGTAAGAAAAATAAACGGAGAATCATTTACTAGACGGTAAAAAAAGTGATAATAAATGAAAATTGCATGCCTTAGCCCATGTTTAGCGTTTTGGAGCTTTAATTTTTTTTTTAGAATAATTAACTTAAATAACTGCCAATCCAATTGTTTAAACTAGAAATAACCGGCAGATGGATATCTATAATCTATAAATAATGCATAAATAACTGTGTATAATCAGTTTATAGTTTATTTATAGTGGTTAGAAAAAATTAAATAGTGAATTTAACTGGCTATTTGTGTAATGTTATTTTGTTTTTATTTATTTGGAATGAAAAGGAAACTAAGATAAAGTCAAAAGCAAATGTGATGCGAATATGGCATTGATAGCATCCGTGAAAATGGCATTTCTTCATCTTATAAAAGGGTCAACGGATTTACTAGTAAGAGTTTCATTCAAGTTGTGTGCAGTCAAAGTAAAAGGTCTAAAAGTCAAAACTCTTGCTTGGTAATGTGGTAGTAATTTTGTCAAAATAGTTGAGAGGCACTTTCGTTTCTAATACTGAAAAGTAAAGACAAAGAAAATGAGACTTTGATATTAAAATTTATGAACATAATTTCCTCTTTGATCAGCTGGCCTAAGAAAAGGTCTCTAATTTGGTGTATCCCACTCATATTGCTTTAATAGGTGAACTCGAAAATCTGATTTAACTGCACCTATTTCTACGCTTGTCTTCTAAATTTTGATAGTTGGAGACTTGGAGTAATAAATAAGACATATATATTTTTTGATAATAGAAAAAGTATCAAGGATGAGTAGCACACAGTTGAAACTTGGTATTCAAATTAGTGTCGTGCACTTAATCTTCACGTATTGTGTTCTTACCGCTAGATCAATCATGAGTCATATTATGAGTGTATTATTATTATTAAAAAAAAACAAGAATGGCATAGTTAGTATAATTAATTTGTACACAGCTCAACCAAAACAAATTTCCAAAATATCAAAATTGGAGAGAAAAGACACGTGATACGATATTTCTTGCCTTGCCCAAAAGGTCGAAAAAAGGACGTTTTTGGCTGGCTGCTCCTACGTCGATATCAGACAAATATAAAATCTTGATAAATACATTGGTTCAAATATGTAAATATGTTGTTCTCCACCAATATATGAGCAAATAATAGTAAGTGTGAATAGGTAATTTTGAAAGAGGCTAGCTGCTTTTACTTCTTTTGATTTCGGATGATTTTGGCTTAACTAGATGCGTGTTGGAGTCTAAATGCATCTTAAATCCTAATCAAAAAAACATAAATGCTAATAATTCCTCACTCCGGTCTATTTTAATTGATTTTTGGCTATTTTTTCGTTGTCCACAATATTTTATTTTTTAAAATATTAGAAAGAATTAATTTCTTTTTTTTCAAAGCTGTCATTGGAGTAAAGAGCCTAAGAGTATTGTTATATTTTAAATGAAATGAATGTTAATATAGTCAATTTTACTGTTAATTAATGCTAATAATATAGAGTTATTTTGACTTTTAAGTTGGCATTATTACTTCAATTAACACTTAACTATTATCCAATTAGCTAATAACATATAATTTTTCTTTTTAAAATTTACCATTCATCAACCAAACATCAAAAGATATATTTCAATAAAATTTCTTTTCCATCAGAAATGACTTCCCTAATTTTATCCATTAAATATTTTATTATTTATTATTCACCCTCAAAGGTAGATTAACAAAATCTTGCTAATAAATAGAGTAATAAAATTCATCTCGTCCACTAATAAATTCCCCCCTTTTCTCGTTCGATTAATGAAGTCCTACCCCCCACCTACCCACCCAAAGGTTGTATGATCCGATCTCATTCATAACAAACACCCCTGTAATTTATTACTGTCCTTAAAAGTACAAAAATCCCCAGTCTTTTTGTTCTTTTTGTATTTTTTTTTCATTTGTTTCGGTGGACCAACTTTTAGCCAACCTCCAATTCCTCTGCCGTGACAAAAAGAAAGGATGAAGAAAGCGACGGTGGGAGCCGCCGTGATTGGCGCCGCTACGGTATGTGCAGTGGCGGCATTAATAGTGAACCACCGTATGCGCAAATCTAGCAAATGGGCACGTGCTATGGCTATTCTTCGTGAATTTGAGGAAAAGTGTGGGACTCCTGATGCTAAGCTCAAGCAAGTCGCTGATGCTATGACCGTCGAGATGCACGCTGGACTTGCCTCCGAAGGAGGTAGCAAGCTCAAGATGCTTATCACTTACGTCGATAATCTCCCCACCGGGTATGATTAGCGGTGATTATTTGTCGTTAATGATTCGTGGTATTAATTCAGTGGTTGGAATATTATTTTTTTGCTCTTTGAGTTGAAAATCTTATTTTTTTATTTTTTTTTCTTTTAAATTGAAGCTTAGATTCCTTCAGCTTTTAGATTTGGTTACACTATAGATTTGGCTATCCTGTGTTGAACCCAATTGTCAAATGTACTGTTTCAGAGCGTTTTGCTCTAGCATGATCCCAGATTAAGTTGTAGGATTATATTCGTAATCTCTACTTAATCGGGATATGATGAGGAGGGTGTGAAATGTATTAAAGATTCAGTCTTTTTATTTATGGCGGTGGTAATCCGGCCAGCTGGTGCTCACATAGGTACCTGCTACCCTCCACCAGCATAGGTATTAGTAACTCTACCCACCAATTCTTAAGCAGACGGTGTTAGGATCGAGAACTCGGATAGTACGGAATTTAGCCAAACAATATTATAGTGACAATAACAAAGACAATGGAAGTTGATAACAACGATAATTAAATCATATAAAGAAGACACAAATTTAACGTGGTTCGGTCAAAGTGACCTACGTCCACAAGCGGAGAGGAGCAATTTTACTATACCAATAAGAGTACAAAAGAGAGTACAAAATTAGAGTAAACACTCTAATTAATCCCAAATACCCTAAGAGAATAACCTCACAAGATCATTCCAAAGAAAGGGTTCACTTAAGTGCTTCCCAACACTAACTCTCATACAAAACACTCTTAATAAAGGAGGAAAGGAAGAAACAAGAAATGAAGACTCAAGTCTTGTTGGTGTGATTAAAATGAACTAATGTCCTTTCCTTTTATAGGCAAAAAAGTCTTGGCCTCTTAGTTGTAAAAGAAAAGATACAACTTGTACAAATGATATCCACCACACAATGCAATATTTTTGGGTTCCAAAGAATATTGCCAACAAAGTTCACACTTTGCGAATATGCTTATGCTTATGTGAGATGGATTCCATTAGCCAAAATATTGGCCATATTACATATGGGAAGAAATGAGATTTGAATATAAGATTTCATGGTTCTCCTCCCACTTCATTGACCACTACGCCACACTCTTGGTGCAAGATTCAGTTTTTCTTATTGCTTGTTCTGTCTTATATGATAAGGACTGCGGAGTATATAGATATCATTTACTTGTAGTTGCATTATGGAATTCTAGGATACTTTTATTTTCTTAGTCTATTCTGCTTTACATGTTCTCTGTGGTTTATTAAGCTATTCGTTGATGTAATATGTTGTCGAGAGAAATGTAAGCTGGCACATTGAGCATTTTTATTAGAAGCAGTTAACAAGATTTACCTGAATTTTTCTCCGGTATAAAAGTTACTCCTCAAATTCCCTGGACATACCCCTGAGTTGAATTTGACATACAGGGCAATGGGCATTATCATCGCAATTTGCAATATGAGGTCAAGTAAATTTCTTTGCAATGGTTGTGATGTGTGCTTTTGCAGCTATCATCTCTCTCATCAATGACTGTTTTAATATTCTTTTGAAACAGTAGCCAAAGTATACAGCCAAGTTGTGCTGTGCATAATACTTCTTCAAGTGATTTAACATGTTCTGTATAGTGACTGGTATAACATTTGATAAAACGAGGATATGCTAAATGTTTGTTTCATCAATACTTTTTTTTTGAGAAGTTTGTTTCATCAAAACTTTTTAAATTTAGTGATGAAGCTGGCGTCTTTTATGCGTTGGATCTTGGTGGAACAAATTTTCGAGTATTGCGAGTGCAACTTGGTGGAAAAGATGGTGGTATTGTTCATCAGGAATTTGCGGAGGCATCAATTCCTCCAAATTTGATGGTTGGGACTTCAGAAGTAAGTACTTGTCCTGTTGAGATTTTGTGGCCTGCTATATTGTTTGACTACATTCCTTTTGAGCTCTTATAGTTGACATGATTTCAGGCACTTTTTGATTATATTGCGGCAGAACTTGCAAAATTTGTCGACGAGGAAGGGGAAAAGTTTCAACAACCTCCTGGTAAGCAGAGAGAACTAGGTTTCACCTTCTCATTCCCGGTAATGCAGACTTCAATCAACTCTGGGACTATTATGAGGTGGACAAAGGGCTTCTCCATTGATGATGCGGTATCCATTGCCATCACTACTTTGCATTTCCTGTTTATCACAGTTCCTTGTAGAGTCAATATATCCATATTAACCTTTAGTGATTCGTGCCACGCTTTTTTCTAGCCATCCATTCTCTGCAGCTTGGTTGTGTTCTTTCCAATTTAGTTTCAGTATTTCTACTAGTTCTGAAGATAAGATAAAATGAATGGTTTTCCCTACTGATTTACTTTTCAAATTATGTGTTAGGTTTAGACGCTAAGATATGATTGGCCAGAAAGAAAACTTTGATACTACAAATTTTAAGATTTCTTCACCCATTTATGGAAGCAGTGTTATTAAAGGCACGGATAAGCGCTAAATGTTGGGTGCAATGAAAGTTCGGCCATTTCCTTGCTTAGACGGCTTCAATGGGAGCACTATTAAATGTAGTATGAAAAAGCTAGTCGCTAAATCTAGATGAGAAACTTAAGATTGCATCTTTCCATCTGAATCAGAAACTTCAAAACAATATATTTTTGTTCAGTTGATGTTTCACTTAACTGGAAATTCCAGTTCCATAACATTTCCTTTGTGTTCATTGTTATTTTTTCTTTTGTGTGTATAAGTGTGTGCGTGTGTCTATAAATACATAGATACACACACACACATTGCTAAACCGGGCACTTAAAATGCCCGTTGCGCATAAAGTTCCAACAGATCTTGGTGCTTTTCTATGATTTTAGCTTTTGACAATACTAAATGGAAGAGCGAGTATAGTTTTCTTGTTCTATATATTCTCTATTCAAAGATTAAGTCCCTCATTTGGTTAGTGGATATAATCAACAAGTGCCGCATCAAATATGCTTCCACTGGATATATTATACTCCTGCTATAGACAACAACATATAACTTAATGTCACATGAATGGTACTCAATTGTTTCCAATACAAAAGGAGTAGAATCATCATGTAAGTTGCAGCAGTTTATGTTAAAATTAACAACCATTATGAAACCTGATAATTATATGCTGAGAAAAAGTATTAGATTTAACAAACTGCAGAGCTAAGCTTATGGTAATTGCATGGACATAGGTTGGCCAAGATGTTGTTGGAGAACTCACAAAAGCTATGAAAAGAAAAGGAGTTGATATGCGGGTCTCAGCTTTGGTGAGTTTATTTGGTGCCACGGAGGAATATTATTCTATTTAAATTGTGTGTGAGGAAAAAAGATTTTGATAGTACTTCTTATCAGAAAAGCATGTTAGTGCTGCTTAGTTGTAAAGTATTGATTTTGACTTATGTTTTAATGGAAGGTGAATGATACTGTTGGGACGTTGGCTGGTGGTAAATATACACACAACGACGTAGCTGTTGCTGTTATCTTAGGTACAGGGACCAATGCAGCCTATGTGGAACGGGTGCAGGCGATTCCAAAGTGGCATGGTCCTGTGCCAAAATCTGGTGAAATGGTTAGGATCTGTTCAGTGACTATTGATCTTCTTTTCTCTCCGATACTGCAGCAGGAATAGTTGCTAAATGCATCCTGTGTTTCTTTCTAGGTTATCAACATGGAATGGGGTAATTTTAGGTCATCCCATCTTCCCTTGACACAGTATGATTATGCGTTGGATACTAATAGTTTGAATCCTGGTGATCAGGTGATTGTTTGTCTGCTCTTATAACTTGTAGTAGTAAGCTTACTTTATGTTGCGATTAATTAAATGTATCTGAAGTATATTTCTGTTCATCCTAACAGATATTTGAGAAGATGACTTCTGGCATGTACTTGGGAGAAATTTTACGCAGAGTTCTACTCAGGGTGGCCGAAGAAGCTGGCATTTTTGGTGATGAGGTCCCTCCAAAGCTCAAGAGTCCATTTGTATTGAGGTACTTCTTTGTAGCTTCAGAATTGTCGATTAATTATCTTCTAATGCAAATTGCATTATTAAATACCTAAAGAGCTGATCTTCACTAGTTCTCTTGGTAAATTATAACATGACTTATGCTTCGTAGTATTCATTTCCTTAATGCTTAAGGAGCTTATCACTCCTTTCTTGGCTTTTCGAAGTTCCCTAGAGGCTGTACAGAGCACAAGGGCTATATTTAGAGCTAGCTTGGGAAATCCTTTTTCACCTATAATGGACTGATGTGTTGGAACTTGTAATTTGATTGTAATTAGATAAAAGCCTTGCAAGTCAATGTCACTTACTCTCTACAACATGTCTGGATACTAATGAGTAAGGTGGGTGAAATATGCCAGAGCTAAGACCGATTTAGAAATCCTTCAGTTAACTTTAGTTTCTAATTCACTTGTTTCTCATGCCTTTCTAGTTTCCTTGAATCCTTGAAAGCGTCTGTTGTGTTTGTTTGTGCACATACAAACAGCTCCAGTGATAAAAATGTAAAACAATATGCAGGACTCCTGATATGTCTGCGATGCATCATGACACATCCTCTGATCTGAGAGTGGTTGGTGACAAGCTGAAGGATATTTTAGAGGTAAATATTATTGCTATTCAACTCTTACTTAAATTAAAACAAAGTTGCCTTTCATTAGTTTATATTTACCCATTCATGAAAATACAGTGTAAAACAAATTGGTACTTTTGTGTTTCCTATTGCTCAGGGGTATGGAATATACTATTATTTTGCCTTGTAGAATAACTCTCAGGAGAACTATACCACCTCTTCTGTCACTCGCATTGGAACAAAGGCTGAAAAGATTTGAATAATGGATAGATTTTCTTTGCTGTGAGAAAAAAACAGAAGTATCAGATAGTGATGAATCAAATGGAAACTTTTCTTTGCGGTAGAGTTCTAGCCTCTAAGATAGCGCCAACCTACAAATTGATATATGTTTAGAACAAAATTATCTGACAAAAGTGCTTTGTCGTAAAAAATCAATAACAACTGAACTAACTTTTAAAGCACCCAACTTAAAGCTTTCGGAAGAAAATAATCTCCATTATAATTAGTATATTTGGAAAAAATATGTTTGATACATTCTTTTGTATAGGTTATCTTTTAAGCTCTGAACAAAAATGAAGGGGAAAAAACTCTTGCTCAAGATGGAAAGAAAGAACATTTGAAGGTTTAAGATAGCTTTCTTGAATTGTTATAATATTTCCTGATTCAAAATCCGTAAGATCATAGAATTATCCACACAACGGATTCTTTTCTTGGGATATGGAAAAAGAGATTTGAGATTTATTGATATTTGTTCTCCATCAACGAATACTTTAAATTTTGCTATAACTTTTACTTGATCATATATTTTCATATCACCAAACATGAATTCACACTTTTCTTTATTCTGTCATTTAGATATCTAATACCTCCTTGAAGACAAGGAGATTAGTCATTGAGCTGTGCAACATCGTTGCGACACGTGGAGCAAGGCTTGCAGCTGCGGGTGTATTGGGCATCTTGAAAAAGATGGGAAGGGATACGCCTCGGCAAGGTGGTCTAGAGAAGACGGTTGTAGCAATGGATGGCGGATTGTACGAGCACTATACAGAATACAGGACGTGCTTAGAGAACACTTTGAAGGAATTGCTTGGAGATGAATTGGCGACAAGCATTGTTTTCGAGCACTCCAATGATGGTTCTGGCATTGGTGCAGCTCTTCTTGCTGCCTCTAACTCAATGTACCTTGAAGATAAGTCCTAGGAGTGATCAAATCCCTTTCTTGCTAGAGGAAACCACCTTTTACTCTTTATATTTTGCTCTCGAGCATTTTTTTTCAATTTTTCTTCGGATTATACCATCAAGTATATTTAATAAATTTTCCCAGTACCTTTTTATCTCTAGGAAATTTTTCCTAGAAATGCCTATACATCATCTAGCATGCCTTTTTTTAGTCGCTTTCAGCACTGTTAGTTCTCTCTTTAATCTCTTTTTCATTTACTATTGAAATCAAATTCAAAGGCAATATATTATGGGAATTACAGAGAAAGTCGGTTAGTAGGCATGCCTGTTTAGCCTGCCGTGGATAAAATGGTCGTTCTGTCCTTTTCATTTCCAGGCATCAGCATTGTTTTACTATTTGCTCTTAACTACCTGTAATAGCTATGGGATTTTCCAAATGAACACATGGAGTGACAGCAAAAGCAAAATCTTTATTGATGTTAATTTGTTGTTGTTGTTATATAAAACAGCGGCTCAATTGTCCAAATTAGAGTAATTGGTCGTTTTGATCAAAGATTTGCTCTAGTGTCAGATCTCAAGTGAAGAAGTTAGTTTCTAGATTAAACTGAAATTTTCTCCCTGTTGAGTATTGATGTTTTGATGATTAACAAAGTATGACTAACTGCTCAAAGAACTAGGTTCTCAATGTAGCTGCTTAACTGTTATGAAGAACCAGCTCCACAGGTTAAAGGATCAGCTCCTCATGATTGATACTTGTACGTATGTACAAGACAGTAATTTTATGTCAAAGTTACCCAGGTCCGAGTTTGGTGGAAGATGGCTGCTATAAGTGATAAGGGTCATTGCTCAAGAAGATACGGATAATTCAGTCAGAGACAAAGTCCCAAACCTTTAAAAGATCTCAAGTGGTGTTTTAAATAGGATTGATTTTGGACTTCTGAACTACCCTTTTACACATCAACTAAAGTGTCATAAGTTATTTTTACTTGTGTTGAGTACTTGATTTGTATTCTTCCGAGTCAGTCCAGTGAATGTGTTTTAGGAAATTGAGTTGTAATCAAACGTCATAAACAGTTAGTGAATTGGAGTAAATATTTTACTTTACCAGTTAGAGTAACTTGTGAATCAAATAGAAGTAGTAGGAGTATTGAAAATTATTGAATTATAGTCTTGTAATTGATACATTTTGGCTCATTGTTCTAGTGGAGTTGGAATTGAAAATCCTACGTGATAGGTCGTGGTTTTTGCACCTTTTGAGCCTGATGATTTTTCACGTAAAATCGATGTGTTCATTTTATTGCATATTTACTTTATGCTTAAGAAACACGGTAAAGAATCAAGTTCTTTAGTAATCCATACGGGCACTCAAATTAACAATTGGTATCAGAACATGTTCTCTCATTTACACGGCTAACACCTAGAGAGATCTTGGAAGAAAGATGAGTGCTCCACCTGGAATTAATAAAGGTCAATCAACTACCAGATCACCCATATTCAATGAAAAATATTACAGTTGGTGGAAAGCAAGAATGAAAGATTTCTTGACAGCTGAAGACTATGAACTATGGACCACATAGTTAACCAAGGTCCATTGATTCCTACTAAACAAAATGCACAAAGTGCAACAGTTCCTAAGGACCCCTCCGAATTTGTGGCAGCAGATTTCAGAATGATGGAGAAGAATGCAAAGGCTAAGAAAATCCTTATTTGTGGATTTGGTCCTGATGAATACAATAGAATTTATGTGTGCTCTAATGCGAAACATATATGGGATGCACTGCAAACTGCTCATGAAAGAACAAATCAAGTAAAGAGATCAAGGATTGAACTACTCATGAGAAACTATGATCTTTTTTTCATGAAGGAGTTTGAGCCCATCCACGATATGATGACTAGGTTCACTATAATAACCAATGAACTGAAATCACTTGGAAAGGTGTTTGCCTTATAAGAGTTGGTTAGCAAAGTTCTAAGAATCCTTCCAGTTTAATGGGAATCAAAAGTCACTGCAATCCAGGAAGCCAAGGAATTGGATAAAATCTCACTTAATGAGTTAGTTGGAAACTTAAAAACTTATGAAATGAGAAAGATAGAACTGCGCAAAGAAGAACCAAATAAGGATAAGGCCTTGGTTCTTAAAGCATGTGAGGATGATGAATCTGACTATGATTATCCTGATCTAGCAATGTTTGCCAAGTTCAAGAGGTTCATGAAGAATTCCAAAAGTGCATCCAAGAGAGAGACCAGTAGTAAGTACAAACATATCGACAAAACTAACTATGATAGGTGTTACAAGTGTGGCAAGCTAGATCACATGGTAAAGAACTGCCCAATGTGGAAAATCGAGCGGAAGAAAGAACGAGCTGAAATGGAAAAACGGGAGAAGATGAGAGAAAAAGATTCCAACAAAGGAAAAATCCTAGTCAAGGGATTTACTGAAGCAATGAAGCAGGCATTCTTGGTAGCATATGAGGATAGTGGGAGTGATCAAGAGGAAAAAAAGGAGGATGAGGCTATAAGTCTTTATGATGTCCAAGATTTGAAGACAAAACCCCCAGTACAGCTTGGAATGCACATTGGGAGACCTCCTTTGTTTGATGAACATCACTATGATGAATGGAAGCTACGTAAGGAAACATTTCTTCAGGTTACTAACTTTTACCTATGGATAATTATCAGTCATGGTCTAATTCTCCCAACCAAATTGGATGATGAAGGTAACAAGTGCAACAAAAGAGAAGAGGAATATGATGAGGAAGATCGTCAGATAGTTCAGAAAAATGCTAAAGCAAAGGACTTGCTCTACAAAAGTCTGTCTAGAAACACTCTCCTCAGAGTGTCCTCTTGTATCTCTGCTCATGATATATGGAGAACCTTGAAAACTGACTTTGGAAGTGAAAACATCGAAGTGGCTCTAATGGCGATTGAAGAATCAAAACTTAAGGAAGAAGTGATAGAAATGATGACCATGAGTGATTCAGAAGCTGAAGATGAGGCAAACTAGGTAAGTATATCTGACTTGAAAGAAAATATTCATGTTATGTCCAAAAAGCAACAGATGGCCATAATTGTGACCTTAATGAATGAAATGGATAAAATGAGTAATGGAAATGATCAGCTAATCAGCAACCTTTCTTGTGTCAAACTTGATATCAAAGAGCTTGAATCTGACAAAGCTAGTTTAGAGAAACATGTCAAAGACCTTAAGAACCAGGTTCTTGAACTTACTTCTGAGAATGAGAAGTCTCCTAATACACATTGCAAAGGAAAAATGAGTGATCTGCAGGATAAGCTTGAAAAGGAATTAAAAATTGCTAATGATAATCTTTGTGATGCTGAATGTAGAAATAAAGTCCTGTATGAAAACCTAGAAAAGGCTAATTATGAACTCTTTAGACTAAGCAAATGGCATAGTTCTTCTGATGCCTTGAATTGGCTGAATGAAAATTGTAGCTCTAACAAATCTGGAATTGACTACAGAAAACCTGCCCCTAAGTTTAACCCAAAGTATGTAAGAATTTCTGATAATGACATGTGCACTCATTGTGGAAGAGCAGGACACTTTAGAGATACTTGCTCTGCCTTAATTCATGTTCAGCTTAAAAACACCTTTGGTATTGCTAAAAATGTGAAAAAGGAAGAGGATCCAAAGGTTAATCCTCATGTCCATACTAAATGGATTAAGGTTAACAAGAAAATATCTTCTAATTCTCTCCCCTTTTGGGCAACAAGGGATCTGATTCATCCTTTTTCCAACAAAAAGGGACCCAAGCTAGTCTGGTTTCCCAAAACTAACTTGTGAATTTTGGTGCAGGCTAAGGTGAGAGGAAACAATCAGGACTGGTATTTAGACAGTGGATGCTCAAGACATATGACTGGATAAAAGAAAAACATCCTCTCACTGACAGCCTTCCAAAGAGGGAGTGTGTCATTTGGAAATAGGAAAAGGGCCAGATAACAGGTATTGGCAAGGTTGGTAAGTCACTATCGCATGCTATAGAAGATGTGTATTTCGTGCTAGGTCTTAAACACAATCTTCTTACCATCTCTCAAATGTGAGACAAAGGAAATGAGGTAAAATTCAATTCCAAAATTTGCACTGTCACTAAGCTTGATACTGATGAAATTGTGCTAAAGGGAAAGAGACATAACAATGTCTACAAGATATCGATTATGTCACTTCCCAAGAGTGAGCATACATGCTTGAGTGTAGTGGAAGATGATCTGCTATTATGGCATAGAATATTGGGACATGCCAGTCTCTCACACCTCAACAAGTTGGCAGCAAAGGACTTGGTCCTTGGGCTACCTAAAGTTGAGTTCACCTATGACAAGGTATGTGATGTCTGCGTTAGAGAGAAACATGTTAGGACATCCTTTAAATCTAAGAAGTTTGTAAGTACTTCTAAACCTCTGGAACTCCTTCACATGGATCTATGTGGACCAATGTGAATAAGGAGCAAAGGAGGTAAGAGGTGTGTGTTTGTGATTGTTGATGACTTCTCCAGGTATACCTCGACTCTATTTTTGGGATCCAAAGATGAAACTTTGATGTTTTCGGTGTATTTGTCAGAATGATTCAACAAAAGCTAAGATGTAATGTTTTAAGTATAAGAACTAGCCTTGGAACTGAATTTGAAAATTCAAAATTCTTTGAGTTCTGTGGCTCACATGGCATTGATCATAATTTCTCTGCACCTAGAACTCCATAACAAAATAGGGTTGTAGAAAGAAAGAATAGATCCTTAGAAGACATGGGGAGGACCATGTTGATTGCTAGTGGACTGCCTAAGAATTTTTGGGCTGAGGCAGTCAATACAGCTTGCTATCTACTAAATAGATGCATGGTCAAACCCATTCTTGAGAAAAGTCCTTATGAGTTACTTCGAGGAAGAAGACCCAACATCACTCACTTGAGAGCCTTTGGGTGCAAATGTTTTGTGCATAATAATGGGAAAGAAGCTCTAGGTAAGTTTGATGACAGAAGTGATGAGGAAATTTTCTTGGGTTACTCTCCACATAGTAAGGCCTATAAGGTTTTTAATAAAAGTACTATGTGTGTGGAAGAACATATTCATGTTATTTTTGATAAATCTAACAATTTGGCTGAGAAATGTCTGCAGGATGAATATTATGACATAGGATTCACTTGTGATGGAGATACAAAGGAATCTGATGAAGATGGATCTGAAAACCATAAGGAAATTGACAGTGATCATGAGGAACCGGAAGAAGAAAGAACTACTCTAACTGCTGATCAGACTAATGAAGTCACACCTACTGAACCTGATCCTTTAGGTCACTCCACGGGGGAATCTTCTCTAGGTATACAGATCAGACCACAGAAGCATCAAAGCTCACATCCTCTTGAGAATATCATCTCTGATCCAAAAGCAAGGGTGCAAACCAGGTCTTCTCTAAGAAATCTATGTGCACTCACAACATTCCTCTCACAGGTTGAACCTAAGACCACCACAGAAGCACTAAAGGATCCAAACTGGATCATAGCCATGCAATAGAAGCTAAATCAATTTGAGAGAAGCAAGGTCTGGCACCTGGTACAGAAACCCAAGAACATAACTGTCATAGGTACCAGATGGGTGTTCAGAAACAAGTTGGATGAACAAGGAAATATCACAAGGAACAAGGCCAGACTGGTAATTCAGGGATACAATTAAGAGGATGGCATTGACTATCATGAGACATTTGTATCTGTAGCTAAAACGGAGGCTATAAGGATGTTGATAGCCTTTGCTACCCACACAGAGTTCACTTTATACCAGATGGATGTAAAGAGTGCCTTTTAGAATGGTTACCTGAAGGAGGAAGTGTTTGTCAAACAACCTCCTGGATTTGAAAGTGAAGTATTTTCTTACTATGTGTTCAAACTGGATAAAGCTCTTTATGGATTGAAACAGGCTCTAAGAGCTTGGTATGAAAGGCTCTCAAATTTCCTTTTAGCCAACAACTTTGTAAGAGGAAAGGTGGACAATACTCTATTTCTGAGGAGCAGAGGGAAGAATATTCTGATTGTGCAAGTGTATGTGGATGACATTATCTTTGGGGCTACCAATGAAGTAATGTGCAAGGAATTTGCTGAGATGATGGGAAATGAGTTTGAAATGAGCATGATGGGTGAATTGAACTTCTTTATGGGGCTACAAATCAAACAAACACCTACTGGAACCATGATACATCGGCAGAAATATATCAAAGAACTACTGAAGAAGTTCAACATGGATTCCTCTAAGTCCATTGACACACCCATTGCAATTGCAACAAAGCTGGACCTTGATGAAGAAGGGAAAAGTGTGGAGCAGAAACTATATAGAGGAATGATTGGGTCACTGTTGTACCTCACGGAAAGCATGCCTGATATAATGTTTAGTATGGGATTATGTCCAAGATTTCAGGAAAACCCCGAGGAATCTTACCTGAAGGCTGTCAAAAGGATACTAAGATATCTCAAGAGGACCCCTGATCTCTGTCTATGGTATCCCATAGGGTACATCTTTGATCTAGTTAGTTATGCTGATGCTGACTATGCAGTTTTCATGTTGACAGGAAAAGTACTTCAGGAACAACTCATTTTCTAGGTTCTTGTCTGGTGTCTTGGGGAACCAAGAAGCAAAGCTTAGTGGCCTTGTCTACAACTGAGGCTGAATATGTGGCAGCAGCATCCTGTTGTGCTCAGTTACTCTGGATAATACAACAGTTAAGGGACAATGGTATATTTGTTCCCATTTTTGTGATAACACCAGTGCCATAAACATTGCTAAAAATCCATGTCAACATAAGAGAACCCAGCACATTGACATTAGAAATCACTTTCTTAGAGACAATATTGAAAAGGGGAATATATCAATTAATTTTTGTAAAACTAAAGATCAAATTGCTGATATTTTTACTAAAGCTCTGAGTAGGGATCACTTTGAAAAGAATAGACTAAAACTAGGTCTAATCAACTCCTTCCACTAAGTTGACTCCCAGTAATTGGTTAGAAAAAGGCTTAACAAGATGTAGATAATTAAGTACAATGTATTTGATTCAGCTTTGTGCTTGTATTAAGCTCACACACTTGCTTAGATAATATGGCTGATAACTGTGTTGCATGATACTAAAATAAAGTGTTGGGGCTTTATTGCAGAATCGAATAAGGGGTTGGAAAGGAGTTCTTTGACTCAGGTATGTGTCATACTGTCTTAAATCACTAGAACTTTATATTCTAAAATTATTGCTATACTCAGACTTTTAATTCCGTTGGCATCAATTCTAATCATCTTCTAGTCAAAGAGTAAGGGGAATCCTTGTGCAATTAGAGATCAATTACTTCTGAAAACCTTCCAGTTAAAGTAACCGTTATAAAAGTCTCGTTAGAACTCAAATTCAGTCACCTTCTCTCTTCCAGTCAAATCAGGAGTAACGCCTTTAAAATGCTCTTATGATCAGCTTCTCTAACCTCATTGTTTCTCTCAAACCCTTAGAAAAATTCGAAAGTAATTATCAAAAATTAATTCTTTCTTTCTATTCTTCGAGTCTCTCATCTAATCACCATGCCTAAAGCCAGTCAAACACCCTATAAAGCTAAATCATCAACCAAGGCTGAAGCAAAACCCAAAATCTTAAAGCCCAAATCGAAGAAAAATGAAAAGCCTTCAAGAGAACCCACACCTGCTCCTTCTCCTTCGATATCCTCCCTTATTCTCACTGCTCTTGTTCCTATCATTTCTACCTCCATTGTACCCCATCCATCAAAAAATAACTAGCCATGCACCTGCGCTTCCTACGAAAACTACCTCTAAGTCAGGAAAGGTCAAAACAACTTCAAGAAAATCTATCAAGAAAGTGCCTGAGGCTACTACGCAAGGTGACACTGGAGTCAAGGAATCTATGATTCAGGGGGAATCAGGTTTAGGCACTACTGATCAGGTACCACATACTACTTCCAAGTTAGATATTTTAGTTTCTGCCATAGATGTTGCACCCCTAGATACCCTTTCACCTACGAGTGAGAAGTCACCAGTGGAGAATCCCCAGTAGAAGAGACTGCAGGGGATCTGGGAAATGAGGTAGATACAATAGTTGTGGAGCCTGTGGTTGAGGGGGAAGGACATAAAGAACCAGTACAAAATGAGGCTTCTAATGACCTTGATTGTAGTTGAACTAAGGGTGAGGAAGGTGGAAAATAAGAAGAAACTGTGAATAATCATGAGGAACATGTTGCCCAAAACATACCCAAATAAGAAGAAAAGAGTGAGAATGAGAGAGTATCTGGAGATGAGAATGAGAGTGATACAGAGGATAAGACAGTTGAACAAGCTAATGATTCTACAGAAGAAGAAAATCAGGTGAAGAATACGAGGTTTTTGAAAGTAAGGGTGAGGATCAGGAAGAGATGAGTGAGAGTGAAGGAGGTAATGACGAAAGTGAGGAAGAAGAGGGGAATGTGAGTAAGGAATCTAAAGGTTCCATGACAATTGAAAACAGTGTCATAGCCCTTTCAGAAGAGGGGAAGGAGCTAAGGATAATAGTTATTTCATGGTGCTAATTTTCATAACACACACTGTTACACTTGTTCTTGTAAGCGTTTTTGATTCCAGGATCAGCATGTTGAACTCTCAAGCAGTACCCACACACATCGACAATGGTCTTGGTTTTCATGGCAAAAACGACAACGTTGCCGCCCCGGGAAACGAAGTGCCTCCAGTTGATCTCGAGGAAGTACCAGTTGTAGACCCCATCGAAGTCAATTCCCATGTTGACCTGAATGCAAATCTAGGTGTCGACCCCAAAAATAACATTCGCAGATATGTTCGATCAGACGGTCAAAACGCATAGAGCGGCGAAGAAGGCTGAATCAGCCTTCAAATAATATTCAAAATGTTCCAGGCTCAACAAGTTGCAATAGCACAACTTCCAAATGAGAACCACGCACCGAGTAGGGTAAAACCCGAGCCATCACAGGAAGTTGTTCACAGGGCCGAGCCAGTTTCGGGGAGGTCAAATGTAAATTATTCAGGAGCATGTGGTTAAGGGGGAAGGACGTAAAGAACCAGTGCAAAAGGAGGCTTCTGATGACCTTGAATAGTCATGAGGAAGGTGGAAAATAAGAAGAAACTGTGAATAGTCATGAGGAACATGTTGCTCAAAACATACCCAAATAAGAAGAAAAGAGTGAGAATGAGGGAGTATCTGGATATGAGAAAGAGAGTGATACAGATAATAAGACAGTTGAACAGGCTAATGATTCTGCAGAAGAAGAAAATCAGGTGAAGAATATGAGGTTTCTGAAAGTAAGGGTGAGGATCAGGAATAGATTAGTGAGAGTGAAGGAGGGAATGACGAAAGTGAGGAAGAAGAGGGGAATCTGAGTGAGGAATTTGAAGGTTCCATGACAATTGGAAACACTGTCATAGCCCTTTCAGAAGAAATTGGTGAAGAGACTAGGGCTCAAGAAACTGGGTCTCTGTTAACTCCTTTCACTGGAGATGAAGAAGTTAGCAGTGATGCAGATAATATTTCTCTATCTGAGGTAAGGAAAAAGTCTAAGAAGATTACTGTGAAAGCTACCAAGTCAACAGTCTCAACAAGAAAAGTGGTAGTTCCTCCTGCTAGAACTCCCCTCGCAAGGAGTAATAGAAAGGCTATTGATGCACAAATCATGAAGGAGTCCAGAAGTGCAAAGAAGTCTAAGAAGAAGGTTGTAATGTTGGAACCTGTTGTTGAAGTGGATGGTGAAGATGAATCTGACTTTGTCTTGCCAGCAAAGTATGCTACACCAAAGAAAAGGGGTGCCAAAGTCACCAAACCTGCTACCTCTTCTGCAAGAGCAAGTAGGGGTAAGCCAAGAAAGGATGTGACAACTGCAGTTGATCGACTCACAGAGTTCAGGAACAGAAAAGTGTTAAATAGGAAGATTCTTGCGAACACTGATGAGAAGGGAATGGCTTAACTGGTTGAGAAACTGGAGCTACAGGGGTGGAAGCACATGTTTGTCAAAGCTTTCCCCCCAGTATGTGTTCTTGTTGTGGTGGAGTTCTACACAAATTTCACTTTTGAGGGGAAGGTAGTCAAGAGTAAAGTATGGGGCTTCGACATGGAGTTTGATGCTGAGGAACTAGGGCTGCTTTTGAATATCCCTTCTTTGAAATTTGACAATTATTTGAAGAAGAAGTGGCCAGCCATAGACAATGATGTTGACTATGGCATTGTGGTCACCAGAAAGTTCTCCCAAAAGTTTGAACTAGATGCTCCCTAGAAAGTGTACCAAAGACAGATATGACTCCCTTTCACAAGCTACTGTTTCAGTTTATCAACTCCTGCATTCTTCAGAGGTCTGAGAGAAGGCATGAAGCTACTCGGATGGACATGGATATGATGGAGATACTTGACACTGGTCGACCTATCAATCTTCCTAGCATGATGATTCGGCACATGGCAAGAGCTGCAGATACCTCCAAACTAAAGCATGTTATGCCATATGGTTTCATGTTGACTGAGTTATTTGACAAACTCAACATTGCCTTACCTGAGCTTAAGTTTGGAAACCACAATGACGTTTTGGATGTTGTTATCCTCAAGTAGTGTGGCTATGAGGAGATAAAGGCTAGAGGACCCACATGATCTGCCATTCTTCCTGGGAGCATTAGGGTTGCAGAACTCAGCAAGAGGTTGGAGCTGGCTGTTGAAGAGAATGCCAAGCTTCGTAAAGACAATAATGAGCTAAGAAAGGAAACTAAGCAACTCAGGGAAGAACTCCGAAGAGACAGAGAGGCCCATGCTCAATAGATTGCTACCCTTGTGAAACCTTCGACCCCCTCTGCCTCTCACCCCTGAATATGTTCCTTTCAGTGTCCTTAGTTCTTTTGCTATTATACTGATATCTTATCTTTTGTTTCTTGTGTCTTAGTCTGAGTAGTCTGCAATATGCTTAGTTTATTTTGTTCTAATGATGAAGACAAGGCCCTGGGCTTCTTTTGGCACTACTTAATGTCTCATTCTACTCTACTTTACTGCTTTGTACTCTTTTGGATCATCAGCCTTCTTTATTTGCCCTTTCTTATGCTTGTATTGTCGCCTGTTTGGCCTTGAATCTTACATTATTTGTGCTTAATGTATAACATGTGTTTGTGTTTTTTCGGTGATGCCAAAAGGGGGAACATAAGGTTGGAAGGTTGTGGGTTGTGAACATACATATCTGCCAATAGTATTTGTCGTGATCATCTGGTTCTTTGATGTGATTGCCTGGTTCTGTATACAAAGTTTGTCATCATCAAAAAGGGGGAATTTGTTGAGTATTGATATTTTGATGATTAACAAAGTATGACTAACTGCTCAAAGAACCAGGTCCTCAATGTAGCTGCTTAATTGTTGTGAAGAACCAGCTCCTCGGGTTAAAGGATCCGCTCCTCATGATTGATACTTGTACGTATGTACAAGACAGTAACTTTATCTCAAAGTTACCCAAATCCGAGTTTGGTAGAAGATGGCTGCTATAAGTTATAAAGGTTGTTGCTCAAGAAGATACGGATATATAATTCAATCAGAGACAAAAGTCCCAAAGCTTGTGGAATCCTTGGAACAGTAGGAGTCCTATCAAAGAGTAAGCTAACTATGAATAGGACTTCTAGAAGATCTCAAGTGGCGTTTTAAATAGTATTGATTATAGACTTCTGAACTATCCTTTTACACATCAACTAAAGTGTCATAAGTTATTTTTACTTGTGTTGAGTACTTGCTTTGTATTCTTCCAAGTGAGTCTCTAGTGAATATGTTTTAGGAAATTGAGTTGTAAGGAGTGAGTATTTTGCTTTAGAAGTTAGAGTAACTTGTGAATCAAATAGGAGTAGTAGGAGTACTAGAGAGTATTGAATTAGAGTCTTGTAATTGATATATTTTGGCTCATTGTTCTATTGGAGCTGGAGTTGAAAATCCTACGTGGTAGGCCGTAGTTTTTGCACCTTTTGAGCTGGGTGATTTTCCACATAAAATCGTTGTGTTCATTTTCTTGCTTATTTACTTTACGCTTAAGGAACGCGGTAAAGAATCAAGTTCTTTAGTAATCCATACGGGCACTCAAATTAACACTCCCAAAATTTGGGAACATAATATTCCTAAGTGTTTCAATATTCTAGGAGTAAAAACTTGAGGAATGTGGTTTATTCTTCCTCTGGGTGCTGCATTTTATTTCTTTTCACCAAGTGATGTTCAACTCTTACGGCTCTAATATTTTAAAAAAATTTAGTATCAGAAAGACATTCACTGCTTCTCCAAATATATTGATTTCTGTGACTAATTTGCCAAATCTGACAACCAGATTTCATAAATCAGGGAGGAATAATGGGCATTGCCAATCTTCCTGGTTCCCTAATCCGAAGTTCAAAAGAATTGGCTTTTGATTCTGAAAGAGTTATCCACTCAAAATCAAATCATCTGACGAGATAAACTTCAATACTTTACTGAAAGCATATGGAATTTTAATTTACAAATCTTCTTTTTGATAAAGCTAGGGATGGTTAGCATGTGCGTATTTCAACAATTCAATGTGTAATGTAATGTATTTAATCAGATACTCCTACGTAATTGTAGGCAAGTCGCGAGGATTCACCTAATATTGCCTCGGCTAGAATTCAAGCCTTGATTTTTGAGGTTATTACCCCTTCTATTTCATTCCATGGTCACTATCACCCCTTTGGAGTCTACTTTTAATTCACACTTGAAAGTACTCCTTTGTTGTCTTTAGAATATTGGGATCATCCTATACTTTTGTGTAAATTAGGACATTATTTCTTTCATTGTAAAAAGTTTACATGTACGTACCAATAAATTACAACTTCTATAGTAAAATTATTTGGAAAATATTATAGCCAGAAAACTGTCTTGATTACCCAAAGAGAATAGAGAGAGTATGTTAGATCAGTCAATATTTGCATCAAGGAACAGGAACACCAATAAATTACTACTTCTATAGTAAAATTATTTGGAAAATATTATAGTCCAGAAAAATGTCTTGATTACCCAAAGAGAATAGAGAGAGTATGTTAGATCGGTCAATATTTGCAGCAAGGAACAGGAACACTAGGAAGGATTAGGGGAAGATGTAGCTTTTCGGCAACAGGTTTAACTGAACCCATAAATTTCAACACGGAATATAAATTGATACATAAAAACCTACTAAAATTTTAACAAATAATATTAGATTTGAACCCATAATTTTAAAAACACAATGAATCACTACTAAACATTTTAAAAGTTGAAGCCATTAATTTAAATCCTGAATATGTCTAGAAAGTAATAACTCCAAACAAGTTGAAATCATAGCTATAAATTAAGTGGGCGTTTGGACATAAGAATTGTAAAATTTCAAAACAGGGGGAAAATTTTTTTAAGTGAAAATGGTATTTGAAATTTAGAGTTGTGTTTGGACATGAATATAATTTTGGGTTGTTTTTGAAGTTTTGTGAGTGAAAATTTTGAAAAATAGTTTTTTGGAGTTTTTCAAATTTTCGAAAATTTTCAAAATGCATCTTCAAATGAAAATTAAAAATTTAATGAACAAACGTTGATTTCAAAAAAAGTGATTTTTTTTTTTTTAAAAAGGGGAAAAATTTCTTATGTCCAAACGGACTCTAAACTAGCGTTTGGCCATAAATTCCCAAATTTGTTTTGAAAAATCTGATTTGGGTGAAGTTTGGTTTGAAATGTGTTGGGACATGATTTTTCAAAACATATTTCACTTTTTATTTGAAAAAATATGAAACATGACTTATACCCCACAAGTTCACCCAAATCAGATTTTTCAAAACAAATTTGGCCATAAATTCCCAAATTTGTTTTGAAAAATCTGATTTGGGTGAAGTTTGGTTTGAAATGTGTTGGGACATGATTTTTCAAAACATATTTCACTTTTTATTTGAAAAAATATGAAACATGACTTATACCCCACAAGTTCTAAAAACTATCATAAATACCACAAACCATAGTCCTGAACATAAATAAGTTTGGTACAAAATTATCATTTTTATAATGAACTATATAAATCATTAATTACAGTGAAATCTCATTAGAGAATTACGGCTTCTAATTAAAAAGAAAAAGTTAACTGATACGAGTGTTCAGAAAGCCATTTAGCCTACAAATCAGAAGCAAAAGTAAGATGCACAAAGGATTGAGCTGATAAGGGTGCATATTCATCAAATATTTAGGTGGTCGTAATAAATGTGGGATCTTTTACAAACTATAAAAGTTTGGGGTAATATTTAAAAAAATTTAAAAATGTAACGGTCATGTTTTGGCTCAAAATCACCAATTGAGGTGATTTTGGGATTTGAAATTTTGCAAAAATATGGGCAAAAGCTATGATCAAACATGTATTTGCTAAATAAATTCCAAATTTATTTTGGAAAAACTCATGGCCAAACGGTAACTTATCGTTTCGGACGCGGATACAAACCCGTGAACAGGAGAAGGAAAGCATTTGACAGTTTCACCAGCCGACACTGATGACTCATGCTACAGTAAAAATGTCAATAAGGGAATCTTCAGCAGCAAGTGGTGCATATTTACCCACCAGTATTCACTGATTAAGCTCAACATCAAAACCTCACATCATCTGCTTTGAATGGGTTATTTCAATATAAATTTAAGGATTAAATATATTTCATATTAAATTAAAAGTATTAACTAGAATCAATATTATCCTTAATTCTAAAACTATAATCCTGGTATATTCTAATCTTCAATCAAATGAGACCAGTAAAGCTAAATCCATTTTACACAGCTTTGCATGTCCTGCATAATTGTAACGTTAATTGCAAGATTTTAGACAAGGTGGGTTGCTCTGATGGTAAGCACCCTCCACTTCCAACCAAGAGGTTGTGAGTTCGAGTCACCCCAAGAGCAAGGTGGGGAGTTCTTGGAGGGAAGGATGCCGAGGGTCATTTGGAAACAGCCTCTCTACCCCAGGGCAGGGGTAAGGTCTGCGTACACACTACCCTCCCCAGACCCCACTAGTGAAATTATACTGGATTGTTGTTGTAATTGCAAGATTTGTAGCTAACACGCTGATTAAATCATCCGTCATACTTTAAGTAACGCAAAATCAAGGTTAAAAGTTTTCTGCTAATTAAGTGCTAATGCTCAAGAGAGAGAACGAACGGTTTACATTTTAATTTTATACACTTGCAGAAATTAACTAGAGGTAGCACGCATCTCTTAAATCCTATGGATGCAAAAAAGGGACAAACAATCTAAGAAAGCAATATTCATTTTTTGCCTTCCAAACACAAATATTAGCAGCAAATATTCATAATTTACATAAACTTTTTGCTTCTGCTACTTCAATAATGAAAAACTTTCAATTCCATGCAAAACAAGTCATTCTCTTCTTAGAAATGTTGATTCTCAAGATTGCGCGTTAGATCAGATCATTAGGTCAGCTAATTCTGCTTAATTCCACCTGCAAATTAAAGCCACCAATTTCAGTTCCCATATTTAATTTGGAGCACAATAATTGTATAAACAAATCAAATAGGCAAACACAATTTGAAACTCACGAGTAAGGGTGGAGAGGTCGGAGCTTTTCAACACACGCAGCCTTTTCACAGTAGACACAAACATGCTGAAAATGTCACACGATATGAAATTAGAACAAACCGAATAAAACAACAGGAATAAACAGAAACTTTGAAGACTAATAATAATTGTGTACTGTAACTACTAACCAAATGCCATAATAGAATTCAGAAATGGGTTTCCATTATTAGGTGCACTATGTCATAAACATGCATTTTAACACTAAACAATATTCAATTATTGTCCTATGCACTTATAATTAAGGACTAAGAATTCTTCTACACTAAAGATACAAAGATTTCAGACAGAAAAAACGTGCAACTAATTGTTATCCATATATATTATAGCATTAAGATCTAACAACAGAATATTAAAAGAGAATCAGATGTATAAGATGGGAAATAAGATGCTTACTGCCAAGGGACATCCCCAACAAGCATTCTGTCACCTTCATTATCCTCATAAACAAGCGTATATTCGCCACTTCCGTCCAATAATCCTGTTATCGCTTTCTCTCCTCCTTCTTTCTTCTCTTTCCCACCACCAGATGGATCACTTTGAGCTTAATTAACACAACAACAAAACATAAAAGTAAGAACTTTTAGTTCAAAACCCCCTTCAAAGTTAAACTTATATATGTACTTATACTACGAAGTCATCTTTACATGTTATAGCAGGTTCCGCATTTTCAAGATTATATAAGTTTCACCTTTTACCGGTCGATGTAACAACAACAACCCAATGAGATCCCACAAGTGGGGTTTCACTGGGTGGTTGTGTACGCAGACTTTCCCCTGGAGGGCATCAATGTATATAAGTTAAAACTCTAAAAAGAAGAATAAATTATTAACCTGCAAGAAGGCCTCTAAAGAGTTCATCAACAGCAGAGGAGAGTTTATCATAGCTGTCATAAGCTTTGAGATCTACTTTCCTTCCAATAGGAATACCATCCATATTGATCTTAACAAATAATCCTTTCTGACAAATTTCCATTGGTTTTTTGTTGGCAACAATCTTATTTGGGACCACATTATGTGACTCAGTCACAGGTTTCAAAGAGCTGCTACTTGCAATATTCTTCCTAAATGAACGAATTGGAGGCCAACCCACTACTGGTGCTGGTGCAGTCCTATTTTTATAAAGAATTAAACAAGTAACACAAGTTAGTCTCAAGAATAAAATCGTTACTATCATATGGAATTTGTAAATAATTAGGATAATAAAGGCCCAATAACTTTAAATTATTATATAAATAAAAGCCGAAAGCAACCATAGGGAAAACTACAAACCACCACTAACACAGAGCATCACAAGCTAGAGATGTGTGTAAAAATGGAGTTTAATTTTATGTATTGACGGTATATAAATTTTTGAAACCATTAAAGTAAAATAAATCGATAACACCTAAGTTAAGAGGTAACTTTTCCAGCCTAATAAGGTAACATTGTGAAATTGTGTGATAACGTGCTACAAGCCATTAATTTAAAATGAATGGTAACTTGTGAAATTCAGTGATAACCTGCTACAACCCGATATATTAAAATGAAACACACAATCAGTGCTATGTGAACATGTATAGATTTTTAAACCGTAGTTAAATTGACCTATAACAACATGTAATTATTCATGTTAAGATTAACTTGAGAAAATTGAGTGATAACATGCATGCTATTACACTCATGCAAGGATTAACTCGAGCAAATTGAGTGATAACATGCTATAAAAGATTAAATTGAACCAACATATAACTTAAATCAATAAAATTAAGCTAAAACAAGGAAAGAATTGCCTAAATTTCCGGGTAATCAAAAGTTGTGTGCACGGAATGAAGTATGTTATAACACGAAAAGGATATGTACCAAACAAAAAAGAAACACGGCTCAAATATGATTCAACATATTTGTACCATATCAAATGGTTAGGAACTGAGAAAATAAGGCACTATTTGTTGCTTGACTGACACAATTAAACGAAATAAATGAATGAAAATAGTACTATCAATTTGCTTTGTTTTTTAAAAAGATCAAACTTAAAGCAGAAACCAACTTTCAAAAGTAGGAGCAATTAATGAATGAAAATAAATAAAAATACTCTATACTGATCTGCAAATCACATTACACTAGAACAGACAAATATTACAAGGTGAAATGAAAGAATTCTGTGCATAGGACCACAACAGCACCTGACATGGAGTGCAATAGTGAATATCCTCTGTCAAAAACAAGTAAAGTAAAAACAAATAAGGGGAGCAAAAAGCTGAGTTACCTTTTCTGAGCACTGTTGGGGACAGGACCTGTTTTTGTAGCTGGAGAAAATGCCTTCTTTTCTGCAGCACTCTTCTGCATATCTACTGCTTTAGTGCAACCAGCTGTCTGTAATGATTCCTGTGCCATAACACCATGTTTCTGTGGTGTTGATTGAAGCTGAAGAAATGAAGAAAACTTCTGCTGCTGAACTTGGCTTCCATTGTTCGGAGCGTTTGAGATGTAACCAAAAGGAAAATGGGTTTCATCCTTTTCTCTAGACCAGTCTCCGTTTGGGGGACCAAGCCTTAACTCGAGCTTTTTCTCCTCGTTTCTTGAATAACCTTCCATTTCTTTAACTTTGTTATGTATTCAACGTCAATAAAAATGAAATAAAAGACCACCTCTGTTTGATATCTACCTAAGTAACTTCCTGCATAAAAGAAGAAAACATCAAGTTCACAAGAAATTTACGTTTAAGAATAAGCTATGGTTAAAAACAAGCCAAAAGGTCATGGAAAGTTGAAGATCGTTGTTGTAAATACCTTGAATTTCAACCAAAGCTTGAAGTGAAAGACACCCACATAGTGATGGAGAAACAATACTGTATATAAGTTCTCTAAAACCCAGAAAACCAGATGATTTAATACTTCGAATCCAGAAGATGTAAAACCCCAAAGGAACACTACAAAGACAAGAAAAATAGGTCAAGAAAAGGAGGAGGGGCTATTATATATGGTGATGACTAATATATTTTCTGGGGTAAGGAGAGAGTGAGAGTGGGTTTTATCTTGAGAGTATTCAAGACTGAAGAATAGAGTTAATAGAGAGAGAGAAATAGCAGAAGATGTAAATAAAAGAAAGCTAGAAATATAAGAGGGAGAGTCATGTATATAGAGAAAATAGGGGGGCAGAGGGAGATTCTCTTCACTCAAAGGAACGGACCCAATCCTAAAAACAGCAAACGGATTTGTAGCAAAACTCACGCAACCACAACCCCCAAAAAAAATTTGTTGTAATTTGTTTGGTTCAATAAGCAAAGCGTGCTGTGCTGACCACCCTTTTTTTTTCACCTTTTCCCTCTCTCTCTGTATATATCTTTAAAGCTAAAGAAAAAAAAAGAAAAAACTTTTTCTGAAAGCCTAATAAGTATGACTCAACTCTACAGAAACCCTATAGGATTAGCACACTTACCGAGACATACCCAAAGATCTTTTTAATTTAGTTAATTAATTACTATAGTAAAGAATTCTGTAAACCCTCAGAAAGTCAAGCCTCGCTAAAAAGAAGTGGGAACAGTGGGTTGCTTCTAACAATGAAAGTCTTTTGAACCACTTCTAGTAATGTTTAAGTAAAGTAACATTAAGTTTAGAAAGTGACTTGATCTTTAATTTGAGGAAGGCTTATTCTTAATTGTTACCAAACCCGGTTTAGAAAATTGGTTCTTGCTATTTGTTTATGAATTAAACATTACTTGCTCGAACAACTTAAAGTAATTTAACCCTATCAACAAAAGCGAATTAAAATTTAAACATGATGAATTTAATAGTGAGATTATAACACCGAACTTTTTGTATTTTTAAATTATAATATTCATTGAAATTTTAGTAAAGTATATGAATTTTAATTTGAAGATCCATAGACAAAATTCTTCGGTCGACTCTAATTATTAGTGTGTTATAATGCAGATATTTTGGCTAATCTTCGTATTGCCAATTCTACTTTCTACTTAATAATTATTATTAAATGATTTGATTAGTTTAAAATTTGTATATTCCTAGTTTATAGTAGAAAAGAGTAGAAGAGGAATAGAGATAGAGACAGAAAAAATAAAGGAGGATTTTGCATGATCTGTGTTTTGGCAGAGGAGGTGCAATAAAAACATGCAGATCCCATGATTTTGTCTTCTTCCTTCGATTCTTTTTGCGTATCATAATACTGTCCACAGTCTAATAACGCAAGCCTATTCAGCCTTCCAAAGGCCACTCAGTGTAATTATAACTTTATCACCATTAAACAAAGCCACTTCTTTTTGGTTTTGAGTAATTACAGTTTTTTGTGTAATGGAACAGTAAATTATTTCTCAAACTGTTGTTAGTCCAATTAGTAGGTTTTGTTGTTTCCTTAAAGTCAAACATTTAATTAACAGCTGATAAGCTTCTTTAATTACTTTTGATTTCCGCTTAAGTTTGACATTACTAAGTACTACAAAGCCAGAATAATAAAGCTCCACGTCACACCTTTGAATTTAGAGTAATTTAGGTTCCTCACGTGTGGGTTTTGGCTTCTCTTAGTATATATTCTCAGTTCAATGGTAAGAAACCTACCTGCTTTGGTCTAAAATTTTGAAAATGATATGTATACATGTCTCTATGTATGTATTACTCATAGTCTTGGTCAAACAAAGAATTCTCCTCCCTTTGTACCAATTGCTGGTGACATTTTGGTCTTGTTTTACTCCATGAGCCTGCATTTAATGTCTTGTCATATCAACCTCTAAAGTCGATTGGTAAGTATACCGAATTGACAACTAGTCGTGCATTCCCTTAATTGGCATGACGATGACGAAGTTTATATAGCTTAATCAAAATTTCTAAAACATTAATAGGGTCGAACAACCTGAGATTAGATCTGATAATTAGTGATCGGATGGGCTTGAGCGTAGCTTTTAAAGAGTTGACCCATTTTATGATAAATTCGAATATATAATAGTACAGTATTTTGTGGATATTTTGGGATTTGGGAAAAAGAACGAACGGAGTATTGGAGAATCAGGAGTTTCTGTCGACTGCAGTAAGTAGAGTTTGGATACTGAGCAACGCCATCTCAACCTTTGGTACTCCACATTGCCACGTGTCCTGCTTTTACGTGTTTTCTCTGTTTTTCCATTTAACATCTTTTATGGTGTTTGTATAACATTCAACACTTCTTATTTACATTTTACAGTATTTTGGTTTCCGACCATCAAACATGCTAAAGAGCATTTAATGCCTGTATCGCTCAAGTCGGCGGTATAATTAACCGCCTGTTCTGGATAATATGCGCGTAATGCACCCGAATGAAGAGAGTGAGCACGGGTAATTTTGATTTAAAAAATAAAAAGAGGAGGCAGAAAATAAAGTTAAAAAGAGAGAGAAAGAAAAATTAAAAAAAAAAGGCTGAAGAGACCTTCATCCTCCCTCATTAGTGTCGTCCGTTCCCCATCCCCCATTTCTCTTTTTCTTCCCTTCCATTCTTCTCTTCCTCTTCTTCTTTCTCCCTCTATTCTTCCAGTGGGGATTCAAATGAAACCTATGAAGATTCAATTGATTTTCTGTTTTAGCTACTTATAAGTGTGGGATTTGACTTCAATTGATTCTAGGGGGCTTTGTAAATAAAGATTTCAACTTTCTTCGAATTGGGTAAAGATTCTTGATAAGTCTCGTTTAAATTTGTTGTTCTAATTTATAAGTTTGCACCGGAACTCTATGGGATAGTGACTGAAAAAGGGTATTATCGTGGCCTTATTGGTAATAATCATTGAATAAATATTCAAGTTTTCTTCAAATTACAACAACAACAACCTAGTATAATCCTACTAGTGGGGTCTGGAGAGGATAGTGTGTACGCAGATCTTACCCCTACCCTGGATAGAGAGGTTTTGTTCAATAGACCCTCGGCTCCCTCCCTCCAAGAACTCCCCACCTTACTCTTGGCGTGACTCGAACTCACAATCTCTTGGTTGGAAGTGAAGGGTGCTCACCAGAGCAACCCATTCAAGTTTTCTTCAAATTGAATAAAGATATTTGATGGGTCTTGTTTATTTATCTGTAATTTTAAAGTAAATATATAATGGAACTCTCCATCAATGGTGTGACCGAAGAGGGGCGCTTTTCGTGAAGTAAAAAAAAAAAAGTAGATGAACAAGTAAAACATGAAAAGAAATTATATAATTTGTAAATAATATGAAAAAAAGTAAATTAATATATAGAAGTGTCATCCACGTAGAAGTGTTTAGAATATCATGTTTGAACAAGTTCACGTGTCCACTTGAAACTCTATAGAGCAAGAGGGCCGGGATGTCAATTGAGAAGAAATACAAATGTCTATTAGTCTATTATGCCTTTTTTCTACTATCAGTACTCACTACTTCTTATTACTCTCGTATCATTTAATATATTATAAAAAGATATTTATTATTATTTAAAATTATCAATCAAAACTTAAACTCATTTTGTTTTAAACGTATATAAATAATTTGACTATCAATTCTTTTTAATACTATTAATAAACAAAAGTTAAACTCATTTTGATTTAAACGTGTGATTAAATGACGAGTCTCAGTAAATCTTTTTTGAAAGCACGCACGAATGACAATAGGAAGATGCAGTTTGAGTTTTCCACTTAAATATTTAACGATTTAAAATTTTAGATGAGTTTAATCTCAATCAAAATGTCGATATCTATTTGATAATTTATGCGTCTTTTGTTTTGATGATTTAGCAAAACTTCATGAGAGAACCGGATAAGGTTCCTAATACAATTAGTTTCCTTGCGTGCACAGTAACTATTCAGATGTCTGGTTCAATTCTCGATGAAATTAGATAAGGGAACAGCAGAGGGAACAGATAGGGATCAGTTACCCTGGTTATCGTACAGTCAACTCTAGAGTTGTAAAAATTATTGCACTGTACCGTCTGGCAGACTGTTGCACTGTACCGTCTGGCAGCAATACAGCAGCATAGTTGTAGCTTGCTAAAGCCAAATTAAAGGACACTTTATTGCATCATCCTTGATGACATCACACACGCATATTATCAACATGAGGCAAGCGATTTCATTTTCTCAAGACTTGAAAATCCAAAAAGATAATATTCTCTCAAATGTTAGTCACCACCTCTCTCAAAAACAAAGTTGTTGCAACCTCAATGACCAGATCCAAAGATTGAATATATCTTAAATCCTTCAGTTTATTGAGCCTTTGTTATTTGTTCTGCATTTGTAATCCTACACTACTTTCAAGAAGTGTCTTTGTAGGGCAGATTTAAACCGCTTTTTGGTTTAGTTTCTTGACTAGAGTTAGTCAAGGTTTATTGATTTGTAATAGAGTTATTACAAAGAGACTTGCAATATAGTTATTGCAAATAGGTGAGTGATTAAGAGTTTAATTCCTAGGTTACAATCTAAAGTTGTTCGGTTAGTGAAATTGAAATCCTACGAGTGTAGGTCGTGGTTTTTAATCCAGTGAGCTGGAAGTTTTCTATGTAAAATATTATTGTGTTATTTACTTACCGTTGTGTGTGTGTGTTTTGTGGGAACTAATAGAGAACCAGGTTCTCTATATAGTTTGGTGGACTCTTAGCTTACATCAATTAGTATCAAAGTAGGTTCTTTCTATAAGGCTAACACCTAGAAAGGATCTACATGGCTGCTCCATCAAATTTTGAAGAAGGTCAATCAACCTACAAACCACCAAGATTTCAAATAATTCGTAGAAATTGAGACATTCCCAAGAAGGGCAGTTCTAGCAGAAACACTAAAGGATATGATTGCTATCACAGGTGCGGAAAGCCAGGACATTTCATCAAAGATTGTCCTCTCCACAAGCAGGACTATTACAAACACAATGCTTACAAGATGGTTAAGAGGAACTCGGTCCCTGATAGGAAATTCAAGAGAAGAGATGTCGTTGATAATATTGTGAAGCAAGCTCTGGCTACCTAGGGAGATTCCTCTAGTGAATTTGAGGGTGATGATGAACAAGAAGACACAAAGCTGCAAAATATGATTCCATATTTGCACTGATGTTAAAATTTGATGAGGATAAAGAAGATGATGACGATAAGGTAAACTTTCTGGACGTTCAAAGAAATTTGAAGCCTTGTTCTAAAAAGAAGTTAGTATGTTTAGCTAATATTTTAATTGATGCTTACTACAACCTCAGTAGTGATAAAAATATTTTAACTGAAGAAATCAGGGAGTTAGAATAAGAGAGAGATGATCTGGTGGTTGTAGTTGTAGATTTGAAGGAAACAGTGGAGGAAACAAAGAAAGAAAATATTCTCTTAAAAGATTCAATGGAAAAATGTATGAACTCCTCTAAAGGAAAGGAAATGGCAAGTGAGGCGCACCTTAAGTTTGAAAATGAACTCAAAAATGGAAAATTGGTCTTGCTGCTGAACTTAAAATGAATAGATGACTTTAGGAAGATTTAAGCAGGGTTAAAAATAATCTAGATAAATCTCTGAAGTAGACCTGGTCCTTTGATACAATCATTTCTACGTATAACAGTAATGGGGGTAACATGCAAGGAATCGAGTTCCAATAGGAAAAAGCCCCATATAACTCACACAACAAGTATGTTATTATACCTGATAACTGGCTTTGCACTCACTCTAGTAAGACTGGTCATTACAAAAGTTCACGTAAATCATAGTTTCAGTCCCAACGGAAAAATAAAGTTTTTGTTAAAAAAAATATCTACTGCTAAGGAACCTGATTCTCTTTAAAAGAAATGTGTGATGCCCACATGGACAAAAAGACGTACGATTCACCCATTCCCTCATTACAATGGACCCAAAACTTGTTTGAATTCCTAAGTCTAATCTCTCATTTTCTTGTGCAGGCAGTAGTGAAAGGAAGAAATCAAAATGGTACATGGATAGTGGCTGCTCTAAACACATGATTGGAAGAATGGATGATTTTCTTTCACTCAAAGCCCTGTAAGGTGGGAATGTATTCTTTGTAAATGACAAAAAGGGATACATTCTCGGAATTGAAAAGATTGGGAAAACATTCTCTCACTCAATTGAGAATGTGTATTATGTGAATGGCTTGAAGTATAGCATGTTGAGTGTCTCTCAAATCTGCGACAATGGAAACAAAGTGGAGTTCTTATCAAAGTCTTGCACTATCACCAATCTTGTAACTAGTGAAGTGGTTCTAATTGCAAAATGGTTCAAAAACATTTATTCTGCAGACTTTAAATCTCTGAATGGTGATGCTCTTACATGTCTGAGTGTTGTTGATGATGATGCTGAACTATCGCACAGAAGATTGGGACATGCAAGTTTCACTCTGTTGAACAAACCGATTAAGAAGGACATAGTTACTAATTGCCGAAGTCAAAGTTTAAAGACTACAAGGTGTGTGGTACATGTGCGAAAGGGTAGCAAGTCAGGTCCTCATTCAAGCCAAAGAAGAAAGTGATCGCCTCAAAGCCATTGGATCTTCTTCATATGGATGCCTAACAGAAGAGGAAAGAAGTACATCTTCGTATTGTTGATGACCATTCAAGAATAATATGATAATGATGATTAAGATGGAGATTATTCAAAGATACCTGGAGATATTATTGATATGGCAAACGGGAAGGCAGATCTAATGAGTCAAGTCAAGGAATCTAGTGAAGAAAATGCAGCACAACTTCGAGCTGATTTGGAGGAATCTTGTCCCTCCATCACAACAACTGAAGCTAACAATAAAGTTGTTGATGTTGTATCAAGCACTCCTAATGTAGATTAAAGAAGTGATTTTCACACTTCCATCGATGCCAATGATGGGTCTCACGTGGCGGAATTTGGTCCCTCACATTCTTAAACTGAGACGTCTAACTAGAAGCACAAAAGCTCACATCCTCTCCAAACGTAATCACTCATTTGGATTCAATGATTTAGACTAGATCTAAGGCAAGAAACATGTTTGCGTTCACAGTTTTCTTGTCTCAAATTGAGCCGAAAAATATCAAGAAAATATTGAAAGATGGTTACTGGATTGCTGCATGCAAGATGAGCTTCATTAATTTGAGAGGTTTTAGGTTGCTTGAGGACGAGCAAGAGCTTAAGTGTGGGGTGGTGATGTTAGGCTAAAAAATTCATATTTTCGCATGTAATTTGCCTTGCATTATACCTCAATCTTGTTATTTTTGGTGTAAATATTTATGACTAGATCTTAATAATAGTGTTTACATGTGTAGGAGTCAATTTGTAATGATTTGGCAAGCGTGCATGCAAAGTGAAGTAAAAATAGTAGAATTTGGACGGAGTATGAGTTTGGTACCCAGGTTGGTGCCAGGCACCAACCAAAACGCCAAAGGCAGAATAGTGGAAAATTTTGGTGTCCTGATTGGCGCCAAGCGAGACGGCTAAGGGCGAATTTCGTCCTAATTCGGCTAGGACTTGGTAGTTTCGACCTTACACGCCCCCAACATGTATAAAAGGGGTTCTAAACCTATTTCTTGGGGGTTAGACATTATTGGGGAGGAAAAAGGCACCGGGAACACTTAGAAGCAATGAATCGCAAGAGTTTTTCTCTTCCATTCTTCCTTAATCTATATTTTAATGCTTTCTATTATTATCATAGGTGTTAGTTTGGTTATGAGTAGCTAAACCTTCCCATCTAGGGTTTGATGGAACCTCTTGAAGGATGGCTTTTCCGTTGCGATTAATATAAATTTGGTATTTACTTTTCTCTACTTGTTCAACTATATGATTCTCCCCGAAAACGCCCTTCATTTTTTTGTGATTGAAGGGCCATCAATTGACTGTGCCTATTTAGTGTGTATTGCTTGGTCAAGGATACACATTTAGGTAGTTGTTGACCAACATCATTCCTGACGTATATGAGGAATCAATATGGAGGGTTTAAAGATAGGATTAGGAATAACGAAACATTGGTGCGATCTTAGTGAACGGCAAACTAGCGCCAGCTATCGTAGTTCGGTAGAATACGTCTAGTAAATTGTTGTATTTGCTCGGAAGAGAATTATGACATCCAAAGTGCTCACGATCAGTAGAGAATATCTAGCCGAATTTATATGAGACGTGGCGCGAAGGATTCCGACGAGAGGGGAAATCGTAACCCTAGACCTTTCAAATCTCTTCTACAACATTTGCCTTGTTAGTATTAAAATTACAATTTTTTAATTACCTTGCCTTTAGTTAGTAAACACTCAAATTATTATTTAATATTTTTGAATGTGCTTGAATTTGTACTAATCTAGCGGTTGTAATTAGTAGGTTAATCATTCGACACTTCTTATTTACAGTATTTTGGTTTCCGACCATCAAACATGCTAAAGAGCTTTTAATGCCTGTATCGCTCAAGTCGGCGGTATAATTAGCCGCCTGTTCTGTCCTCTGATGGTAAGCACCCTCCACTTCCAACTAAGAGGTTGTGAGTTCGAGTCACCCCAAGAGCAAGGTGGGGAGTTCTTGGAGGGAAGGATGCCGAGGGTCATTTGGAAACAGCCTCTCTACCCCAGGGTAGGGGTAAGGTCTGCGTACACACTACCCTCCCCAGACCCCACTAGTGGGATTATACTGGGTTGTTGTTGTT
>AWOL01S0107065.1:0-10694 GCA_000715115.1 Nicotiana otophora | reverse complement strand
ATGCTGAACCGGGGCTACCGGCGGCATAGGAATGAACTCTGGGGCCTGATCAACCTGGACCCTCTGCTCAGGAGTGTGGGCTGCGGAAGTCTGTGCCCCTCCCCTAGCCTGAGGTGCGGCGGGAGCGAACGGAATCAATCCAGCCTGAGCTAAGGTGCTGAACATGCTCATGAACTGGGCTAGAGTCTCTTGGAGGGCTAGTGCAGCAATAGGAACCTCTGGTGCCTCCCCTCCAGCTGGAACTGCTGGGGGCTCCTCCGTCGCAGCTCGCGTGGGTGCTCTCGTTGCACCGCGTGGATGTACTCTACCCCGGCTCTGGCCTCTGGCGGCTCTAGCAGGGGGCGCGGGTGCCTGGTCGTCAGATCCTCCGGTACGGGTCCTCACCATCTGTGAGAAAGAATAAAATAGAGAATTTTTAGAATTTGATGCCAATAACTCGCACGACAAAGAAATCAAAGAAGTATGTTCCTAACAATTCCATAGCCTCCCGAAGATAAGTACACACGTCTTCGTACCGATCCGCGAGGCTCTAATAAACCGGCTTGTGACGCACGACTCTTATGAACCTAGAGCTCTGATACCAACTTGTCACGACCCAATTTCTCCCTCCGTGAATCGTCGTGACGGCACCTAGTCTCTACGACTAGGTAAGCCGTACTTTGCGGAAATGAGACAAAAGCATGAACGTTAACTACTAACAGTAACAAATATTTAATAAGCAACTGAATGCCACTCGGCATATACAATTATCACCTCTGAAAAATGTACGAAAACATTCCCAAAACCCGGAAACCCGCAAGTCACAAACTACTAAGAAGTCTTAACCGTTCTATACATCATTTCTATAGAAAGAAGGCAAATATGAACATGGGGGGTGGATAGAGGGGGACTCCGAGGATCTGCGGGCGCGAGCAGATGTACCTTGAAGTCTCCAATAAGCAGCAGTGACTGCAACTAGTGATGAGGCTGGTAAGATGAATCTGGATCTGCACACGAAAAACATGTGCAGGAAAGGGCGTGCGTACACCACAACGGTAACCAAGTGCCAAGCCTAACATCGGTCGAGTAGTGAAGAGATCAGGTCAGGGCCCTATTGGTATAAATATAATGAAATAAGACTGAATGAAATATCGCAGTAAAAATAAATACGGAAATCTAACAGGAATAGAATCAATGAAAGACAACAGCTCAGAACATAGTGATAACAACAGGGGATCTCCCGAGATACCGTCTTGTAGTCCCAAACGTAAATGTGCAGGGGGATCTCCCGGAATACCATTCCGTAGTCCCAAAATAAATATGCTGAGCAGGGGGATCTGCCGGAATACCGTTCCGCAGTCCCAAAGTAAATATGCAGTACAGGGGATCTCCCGGAATACCATTCCGTAGTCCCAAAGTAAATATAGAGCGCAACCAACCGAAATAACAGTTACAGCAAGAAATCCTACAGTTTAGACTAAGTTCAAGTCAAGGAAAGCAGGAAATTTCACTAAACATGATGCACAGAGTTCAAATAGGCAGTTAAACAAGTTGGCATGCTATTCTAGTCTAAACATGATAGTTCCATATGCTAGTGTGTTTCCAATAAAGAGAAAACAAGTTATGACTTAGTGAAAAACGGAGTTTTTACAACAAATAGCCCATGTACGTACTCGTCACTTCACGTACACGGCGCTCACATATCAAACAGTACCAAATCTTAAGGGGAGTTCCCCCACGCAAGGTTAGGCAAGCCACTTACCTCGAACCAAGCTCTAATCAATCCGAAATCACGCTCTTGCCACGAGTATCCAACTCCGAGTGGCCCGGATCTAATCAAAACCAATTACATAACATAAATACAACTACAAGAGCTAATCTAACGAACGAAATCATAGCTAAAGCAAGGAAATTGGAAAAAAATTGCTCAAAAGCCTCCCCGGGCCCACGTCTCGGAATCGGGTAAAAGTTACCAGATAAGAATACCCATTCACTCACGAATTCACTCGTACAAAAATCATCCAAAACCGACGACTAATTCCCACTCAAAACTCAGATCTTTGGTTGGGGAACTTTTCCCCCAATTTCCTCACTCAAATTCCTTAATTTAATGAAGAAAACAACTATGGATTAATGACATATGATCAAAATAGGATTAGGAATCGTTACCCACTGATTTCCTCTGAAAAACTCTCAAAAAATCGCCTTCCTCCGAGCTCTCAATCAAATTTTGTGTTATGAAATTTCAACCCTCGAATCTGCCTTTTTCTGCCCAGCGATTATCGCACCTGCGGGCCAAGGATCGCATCTACGGTTCCGCACCTACGGAATTCCCATCGCAGGTGCGACTTTTCACTTAAAGTACCTCGTCCGCATCTGCGATCAAGAGGTCGCACCTGCGTGTGCGCACCTGCGGACCTTTTGTCCGCTTCTGCGGTTCCTTCACTCGCAGATGCGGAACACCCCTCGCACCTGCGATCCCAGACCTCCTTCCCATTTCCGCTTCTGCGGTTCCATAGCCGCTTTTGCGGCTCCGCACCTGCGACCCAAAGTGCGCAGGTGCGGTGACACCAGATACAACAATATCAGCAGTTTCACCTAAGTCCAAATCAACCCGTTAAGCACCCGAAACTCACCCGAGGCCCCCGAGACCTCAACCAAACATACCAACCAATCCTAAAACACCATACGAACTTAGTCGAGCCTTCAAATCACATCGAACAACGTCACAAACACGAATTATGTACGGATTCAAGTCTAAGTAACTTTGAAATTTTCCAAATCTACAAACGACGTCGAAACATATCAAATCTCGTCCGAATGACCTCAAAGTTTACCCACAAGTCAAAAATGACACTACGAACCTACTCCCACTTCCGGAATTCCATTCCAGGTCCGATATCAAAATTTCCACTGCCGACCAAAATCGCCAAAATTTCAACTTTCACCAATTCAAGCCTAAATCTACTACGGACCTCCAAAACACTATCCGGACACGCCCGTAAGTCCAAAATCACCTAACGTAGCTAACGGAGTCATAAAAATTCAAATCCGAGGTCGTTACACTCAAGTCGACGTCCGGTCGATTTTTCCAACTTAAGCTTCCCAATAAGAGACTAAGTGTCTCAATTCACTTCAAAACCAATACGAACCCTCCCGGCAACGCAAAAATAGCAGAATAAGATACGGGGTAAATAATTAATAGGGGATCGGGGCTATATAACTCTCAAAACGACCGGCCGGGTTGTTACAATTGGTGCTCAACTTGACTAACTTCAATGTAAATTTAGCTCCATGTCTAGCTGCCGCTAATGCAAAGCTAACTACTACAAATTTGGACATTCAAGAAGGGTTACTTGATGTAGATAACATGAAAAGGTTAAAACTTCTGGCAAATGGGCAGTGTTCTCAACTAACTTACTTTGCAAATTATTTATTTGTACATCTCACTTTCTTGAAATGAAGAAATGGACATCCCAAAAATGAAGAAGCTTTGCAAGAAAGGCTCCCTTTATATAGCAGGAAAAATATCTGAAAGGAAAGAATATGAATTCCAAGAGTTAATGTTACTTCTTGTACGGTCTCCAGCTGCAAACAACAACAACAACAACCCAGTAAAATCCCACTAGTGGGGAAAACTACATATTTGCTGCATACTAGGGTCTCCAGCTGCATACTACATATTTGCTAAGACAACTCAACAACTATATTGCTTAGGGTATTTATCATATCATGGAGACATGGATGATAAACTAGATCTTCAAATATATGTTTCAACTTATACAAGATGGAAAGAAGTTTGTTGGATACTTCGCCTGGTATGACGGAAGTAATATTTGCTGATATCTAGGTGATGTGATGATTAGTTTTTCTGCCAAAGGTTTTGATGGTAATTTAAGTGAGGCAATCAAGGCATTGAGAACCTTAACTTAGTATGAACAAATACTATTGCAACAATGAGATGATGCCCTGTATTTCTGCCATAATGAGGGAATCAATGGTGATCATTATACCCCATATATGAGCACCTCTTAGGATTTGGAATGCAAGTTGAAGCTCTTATCATTGATATACGAGCCAAGAATCCTTTATTAAGCTGAGCATCATAGCTTTCCCACAAAGGACTTCCTTGACATCCTTTTTGTTGGTTTGCCAGAACGAAAGTTTGTGCTGGCTTTAGTGTGAGATGAAATTTCGGCTCCATCTCTTCACATAGTCACTCTTGACAATGAACAAATCTGACATCTTTCCCATCTTTACATGGTTTCCTTACTGCTGGGAAGTTAATTCCTTTTTCTAGCTTATCACACTTTTAAACACCCCCCCCCCCCCAAATCGTCAGCAATATACCATAAAAAGGAATGACGCTTTTTATAGCTCGAACAGAAGCACGTTTTAGTTATTTGGTATTTTCACCATCACTTTTGAAATAGTCAACCAAACTAAATTTCTTCTCTCAGTGAGTGCGACATCAGTTGCAAATTCGTATTGGCTAACGTTTCTTCTAGTGCTGTCGCTGACTATTTATTTTGTAACTTGGTAATGTTACATCTGTTTAGTTTCAGCGTCTATCCAGTTGCCTATCCTGACTGTTATTCTGATTGCTAACTACTTCTGGAAATACGTGAATACTTACTAATATTGTCAGCAATCTATAGATCATTCCAAGTTGGAAGAGAAAAATATCACGTGCCGTGGCTCTTTGTGATCAATCGGAAAAGTTCTGAGGTTCCAATGATTGATATGCATTTGGTAAGGCCTGTATTTAAGTAGAGAAGTAGGTCTTACTTTAGCTGATATATATTTTTTCGCGCAATTATCTTGGTGCATGTTCTTTTTGTTAATTTTTCCTTTTATTTTTACCCCTTTTCCCCTTTAATATATATTTCCACGTTTTGTTTAGTGTTTCATGCAATGAATGAACTTTTCATTTATCACAGAGGTATTCTGGAGGTGATTTGCTTGGCGTTACTGCTAAAGTCATTGATATGCCTCATCACTGTATGTGTTCTTTCCTTTCAAATTCTTTTCTAGCATGTCAATAGGAAGGTGCGGTGGTGGTGGTGCACTACAATCGGCAGGAATTTTAGTAGATACAATCTCTTCCCATGCCAGCACCGGCCCCAAGTGTAACGATGCATACTAAACAATAGGAAAAGAATTGTAATAATAAAGGAAGAAAAAGACAGACTACTCTGTTAAGCTTGTCGGAATTTTTTTTATCTAATAGCTTTACTAGTTTATACCACTCTGTTTTGATCCACTGGTTTCTTGACACTTACGTGATACTCTTCTTGTTTATAGTAGTAACACCACATATGCTAATTAATTTTTTTTTTTCACAAAATGAAAAAAAGGTTGGTCATTTAACACTTAGGTACATTGTGTGTACAACTTAAATTACTCATCTTTTGTTGACGATTAAAATGCTACTGTTCTAATCATACACCCAACATAGTGACATACGTTGTTTGTCACACTATTTGGTGGCTCCATCACTGAGCAAAATTTTTTACCTTCACATTATCTTTAATGCTGTCTTTTCACAATTTTTTTTTCAACCTAGTCATGAACCATTTTTCATAGAATCTTCAGTCAACATAGGTCCAAGAACAAATTACGAGTTCTTTTGTCCATACATAAGAGTACTGAAGACTCCTCGAATGGCCTTCATCAAGTTAATTGACTGAAGAAAGCTTAAGAATCTCTCTGTTCATTTCTCCTATTCACTATTATTGGATAAATGGTTTATCATGATGTTCCAGAAAACATGGTGAACTCTAGAGATTCTTTTGTCAGCTTTCCAACGAATACTTTTACTGATGTGAAAAGTTCTGATGTATTTATGGACAGATGTTGAACTTCATCCTGATATTGGTAAACAATTTTGGGATCCACAACACTGGCCCAAGCACATGCTTGCTAGATATACATGGTAACTTCCTCTAAACCTCTAAATTAATCTTTCTAGCAAAGTTTTGATAATATATGTGGCCTGTTCTTCGCAATAAGTGTCAACAGACACTTGATAATGAATGAACTGGAAGATTCAACTTTGTGATCATTCTGAATCACCTGCAACATGAAAAATAGATTCAATTTAGGCACTTACTCTTCCTTCAGAGTAGCTGGTTGGTTGGTTTTTCAGCTTGTCATTTTTGGGAATCCTAAGCATGTGATTTTTCATATGCCATGTGAAACATTCTGAATATTGCTTATTAGTCCATTATTGTCCTAGCTTGGATAAGTCAGTGTGTCAACCAGGACAATGGAGGAAGTAAAGGAGGACGGAAAAGGTGGTTAATGGATGTTGTGTGGGTGGTTAACGGCATGGTTGCAGTGCAGAGGTGGTGGAACTGAGAGTAAACTGACTTGAGAAACTTGAGAGTATCATATCTTGGGAGCATAATGGGAAATAACAGACTGGTCTGCCGTGATCTTCTTCAAGGAACTTACTGTTAAAGCTGTTCTGCTTGGTGGAACCACAGATTGTCCAGCTTCATTGGAGGTTTTGATCTTATAAGAGCAACTACCTTTCTTTTGGTGAGCTGGTTCTTTAAATTTTTGTTTCGACAAGAGCATAAACCACACAGACTGCAAATGCTCCTACATATATCGCTGAGCACTATACTGGGTTTTTCCTGCTTTTGCTGCTAAAAGCTTCTCTCTTATCTTCTTCGTTGAAAGATGAGGATGATATAAGCTACTGTAATAGGGAAATGTTTTGGCTTAACCATAAACTTCTTTTAGGCTGATAAATTGATTGCGTCCTTACCTGTATTATATATTTAATGATTCCTTTGGCGATTTTTCTAGCTCAGAAGTCATCTTATTGACTTTTTTAATTTGCACTAAACAGGACTTACAGTTTTAATTTTTATTTTATTCTTATTATTATTTTTTCTTATAATATGTTTTCATTAATTTAAGGGAAGAGCAGTCAGAGATAGATGTGGCTTCGGGATTTCACGTTCTCTTCGGGTCAGGTAAACACATGCTTAGCTGAAGTGCTCTACTGACTTTCGCAAGCTTCATCATAATTCCATCTAAATGTAGCACACTATGGATGCTGGTTCCGTTGCTAGTATGTTTCCTGACTTAGTAGTGTCATCAGACATTATTCTTGTTTGGGAGCCAAAATTGTAGATAGTAGTAGTTAATCTTTAATGAGATATAGAAGTGTGTCAGTACATAATAAATACTGTTTCTATGTTGAATTATAGTTCATAGAACATCCACATTTTCTTGGTTATTATATTTGATTAATCTATTGCTATGACGCAAGCAGGGGTCATGCTATCCTTCATCCTTGCTGTCTACGTCTTGCAATCATCTCGAGATAAGTTGGAAAAGTATTCTCTTCTTCCTCTTAATATCTGTTGTCTTTCTGTATCCACAATTGTTGGATGGAGACATGGTATAAAATTTGCTTTCTTTTGCAGGTTCGTAAGGGAGACTGTTGCTGAGAGCAGCATCCCTAGTGTGGTAGTAGCGAAAGTTGAATGATAGAGTTCGACGTGTTATTAGAGAAGTAAGATTCTGAATTGAATTAGATGATGGAAGGATGAGATGTACAAGTTCATGACATTTGTGAGGGGAAAATTATAGAGAAGTTAAGACTGTGGAGGAAATAGAAAGTGCTGCTTGAGTTCCCAGCTGTATTTGTTTCGCCACAAGCCTTTTGCTTTCCAGATTTCTGATACACATTTACTCACCAAAAGGGTGGCAGAAAAGCAATTTTACTTTGTTTTTTCCCTTTTTGAATGCGTTGCCAAGTCTGGAAGTGATGTACTTGCAATTTATGGATGTACTAGACAAATACATGCCGTCTTTAGTAGAATGGAATGAGTGTAACGAGGAGCAGATGAACTTTATCCAAAAGGACATAACAAGTTTAAAAAGCTCGATTTCAAACTAAAAAATAAAATTGGATCCCGCATTGCTGCTCCTCCTGGTCTCACAAGGTCGCACAACAATGCCAAGAGTGAAATCCCGATGCTTTATGTCAATACTTATCTATGAGGCCTAAGATTTAAATATGAATAAATCACTATAATGACAAGTAATGTCATTTTTTATATTTATACACAATATTTTCATTTTGGTTATTATCTATATATACATACATATTTAGTAAAAGAATTCGTGTCCCGTGATACCACATAGACTAAGGTATATCTGCCCTTCATTCACTTCCCTCTGTTTTTGTGTGTATGTGTTTGGTGCTTAGAGCACTTGTAATCTTCTTGTTGATGGCAATGCGATCATCTTTTGTTGGCCGTGGCCTGTGGAGAACGATCAACCATAAACTAATGATGATAATCAATAATGATGTTTCACCACTGCAAACTTGTTTGTCTCTGCTCAACCTTTCTGTTCTAGTTACCTATACCAATTTTCGGGCGCTTTCTTTTTAGATTCAGTTGATATATCTCGCAGTTATATTCTATTTGGGAATGATGAGTTGATGTTGATGAGATTTGACATGATGATCTGACATGGCATGCAAAGGTTTCTTTAGCAATATTTATTTTAATCTCATCGCTATACCCCTTTGGTAACGATGAGTTGATCAACGTTATATAACTTTTGGTAATAATTTTTGGTTAATACATAATTATCCCCTGAGATTGTTCCACTTTACTAGTTGTACCCTTATGCTTTTGCAGGGATTCTATTATCCCCTTATGCTTGTTCGAAGTGTAACATATACCATCTTTTGTGACCAGCACCACTCTTAAAAGGAAAGTGTAATGCACGCTCCAATCAAATTTTGCCAAGTAATTTTCTTTTTTAATACTATTTTGACCATTATTTTACTTCGTTCCTCGAGGTTAGCATCTTGAGTCCTGTGTGATAAGAAAGTGCGATTGATACTCAAAGGTAAGTTTTATAGAGCGGTGATTAGACCGGCCATGTTGTATGGGGTAGAGTGTTGGCCGGTTAAGAACTCACATATACAAAAGATAAAAGTAGCAGAGATAAGGATGTTGAGGTGGATGTGTGGGCACACTAAGATGGATAAGATTAGGAATAAAGATATTCAGGAGAAGGTGGGCGTAGCTTCTATAGATGACAAGATGCGGGCATCGAGACTTAGATGGTTTGGGTATGTGCGGAGGAGGAGCCTTGATGCCCCAGTACGAAGGTGTGAGCGGTTGGCTTTGGCGTGAACGAGAAGAGGTACAGGGCGGCCTAAGAAGTATTGGGGAGAGGTGATCAGGCAGGACATGGCGAGGCTTTAGATTTTCGAGGACATGACCCTTGATAGAAAGGCGTGGAGATCGAACATTAGAGTTGTAGGTTAGGAGGTAGTTGAGCATTTTTTCTACTTCGTTCCAGGTATGAGGATAGACTGATAGGGTTGTCTTAGATTTCTAGTGGTTTATGTTATGTTCTCACTATTCTCCCGTTTTTCTTTACTGATTATTATATTGCGTTTCAACTATTTTTTGGTTTCTTATAATGCTTTATTATTTCTATGGTTTCTGTTGATGGTATTGATATATTGTCTCTTTTGTCTTTGTCGTTTTCTTAAGACGAGGGTCTATAGGAAACAACCTCTCTACTCCAAGGGGGTAGGGGTAAGGTCTGCGTACAGACTACCCTTCCCAAACCTCTTGGGATTTTACTGGGTTGTTTTTTGTTTTTTTTGGTTGCCTACTAGCTAATATATAAATAAAATTCTAAAATGGGTCCAATGCTTACAAGGTGTCCAAACCAAAATAGAAGTTGCATGAAGCTACTAGCTATTAAAAAAGATAGAAAAGCTAAAATCTAATGAACTAACTATTACAACATGATAAGTTGGATGCTTCCTTCTCCTATTAGTGTATGTGAATCCAATTGTCATTGGCAAATACCAAGCAGCACCTATCAAGCTCTCACCAGGCGCCAGGGTATATTGTCCATAGGCTAAAATGAATTCCAAACATCTCCACCGCAGAGTTGAAGTCCGCATCGCCCTCCAAGTGTCGCTACTATTGATCTCCATATGCAGTGAACTGATTTTTTTCAAGTATTAATCATGTGCTCACTCATCAAGATTAATGTGTAGAAGAGGAGCCTGGCTTTAGGCAGGCTTTGCAAGGCAAAAGCCATGCTTGAGATGGTTTTAGGCAGGCTTTACAAGGCAAAGGCCAGGCATGCGCTGGCTTTAGGCAGGCTTTGCAAGGCAAAAGCCAGGCTTGAGCTGGCTTTAGGCAGGCTTTGCAGGCCAAAGGCCAGGCGTGAGCTGGCTTTAGGCAGGCTTTACAAGGCAAAAGCCAGGCATGAGCTGGCTTTAGCCAGGCTTTACAAGGCACCAGGAATGAGTTGGCTTTAGGCTGGCTTTACAAGGCAAAAGCCAGAAATGATCTCGCTTTAAGAAGACTTTGCAAGGTAAAGGCCAGCCTTTGAGAATGTGCCTTTTTGTGATCTTGTAAGCTCAGATCCTTCTCTACTAGAACCTTTAATGAAGTCATCATTCAAAATATTACTAAACCATCCTCAGATTGAGCTTGCAAGCATGCTAATACCAATGAGAAATGATTCAACAATCTCCAAAAATATCATATGATGGGTTCAACATTTTCCTTAGCATTTGGATATATCAGTTTGTGCAGAGTCTAATCTTGTGAAGCCATCAGTCTGGGGTTCTTCTCTTTGCTATGCTAATCCTAAGGTTAGGTGATTGAGATTTGTCTAGATTGATCAACCTCCTCCCTGCACTAGGC